>JAANSN010001183.1:0-37338 GCA_036850665.1 Dicranocentrus wangi | reverse complement strand
TGCGTCTCTCCTCAATTGATACGAGGATGGGGTGAGCGGTGGGTGACAAGAAAACAAGAAAAAGTCGAGTCACTCGTTTCCTTGCTATCGTCGTCGTCGTCGTCGTGCACCAGGTTGCTAATCTCTGTCTACCTGCAGACGAGCCTAAGGAAAACAAAAGTACCTACTACATACTCCTGCTCTTCCTCCTCTACGATACGACTTCGACACTTGTTGAAACGAATAAAAAAGTTGTTTCAACGAGAGAACGACATGCTATCAAACCTGAGCAATTACTGTACACCCGAGATAATAATTTCAGAAAGGGATCCTCTCTCTCTCTCTCTCTTAATTGAGTAAAAACTGCTGGAAACACTGATGCTAATTGTTCCTGGATTGGAGTTCATATATAAGTATTATTATTATGACAATCTCATTTCCCAACTCAGAATGTTTATTGCCAATAAAAATGCAGGCAAGAGCAAGACGATGATATATAGAATAGATTGTTCGTTTCAGGCTCGTAATCAATTGCTTGAATAAAATTGATTTTAAACATATATATATATATATAATTATCGTTATTATTATTATTATTGTTATTCAGGTAACAACACAGAGAGCTCGTGTGATGGTCGTCGGAGTGGAGTCAGTGATGGTGACTGTGTGTCCCCACTTTGTTGCAACCACTTTGCTTGAAAGCTCACTTCCAACTGAGCTCACACTTGAAGGGAACGACGGACAGGCTGTTGGAAATGGACCAAGAAGAAGAGAGAAAAAAAAGAGTTGCTGTTTCTTCTTTCTTGCATACTTGGTTTTTAGTAGTTCAATTGAAGGTATAGGAGGACGGGGACGGACGACGTAGGGAATCATCAGAGAGGCATAGGCAGCAGCGTGATGTGATGGCTCACCTTACTCCTAAAGACATAATTCTTTCAATACTACTTCTCTCTCTCTCTCTCAACCAACTGGTCAAATGGGATGCCCTCTCCACAGGTTGATGGCATGCATGCAAGCAGATGCTCCTCTCGGCTCTCCTCTTCTCCTCTCCATCCATCCACCTTCATTTCATTGTCAGAGTGCGAGGAAAATCCGTTTTAACGACACAAGAAAAAAGTATGTATGTATGTAGTACCTACTCTTTTGAGAGAGCCTTTTGCATTGTTGGTCGTCGTCGTCGTGGCTCTCCTCTTCTGACTGGGCAACATGCTGTTATGCTGATGCTGCTATAAGGAAAAACGACGAGTGTGAGTAGAGTGCGGAATGCACACAGGTAAAAATATACACATAATATGCATACCTTCTTTTCCTCTTCTTCTGACTGACTGAAAAACTTCTTGAAACTTGCTTACACCAACTCTGAGTGAGTGAGTGAGACAAGTTGTATATATTAGTAGGGCCAGGGCGATGGTGGTGGTGGTGATGATGAGGATGCGAGTTGGATGGAGGATGGAGATGGAGGAGAGAAATGGTCGTAGAGTGATGATGATGATGGTAAAGGTAAAACGGTCTGAAAAAGTCTGACTGAACGAACGAAGCCTCTTGAGTTGAGCTCCTTTACTTGAGCCACCACCAACAGTTGATCTTATAACAATAATCGTATTATAGATTATGGATACAACTTGCATTACAAGAAGAGTACCTTTTTTCGTTTTGTTCATCATCATCATCATCACATCACACGGCCTATATGCACGACGACGACGACGAGGACGACGGTGAGCTCGAAACTCCTTTTATTTCATTCACTCACTCTCCTGATCTCGAAACGAAATGAGTGGAATCAAGTCCGTAGTAGTCCGTAGTGTCCGTGGTGGTGTGGTGGGGCTTTTATGTACAGGTAATAAGGAAAGTAAGAGTGAGATTGGGATGAAATGAGAGAGTGAGTGAACGTGGACGGGCAAGAGGATTCAGTCTGTAATATCAAAAAAGCTTGTGTGAAGTGAAGCTTTGGTTTTCTCTGATGTGAGCACTGAACACCTCTCGTTTCGCTCGCTGCCCCTGGCAATTTGACATAGTGGCTCTTGGTAATCATCATCATCATCATCATGATCATCATATATATATAATATGCTCTACTACTACTCCAATGGATTAAAAATCCTCTTTTTGGCTATTCGGACACGAACGAACAGAAATCAAGTTGAGAGAAAATCCATCCATGCTCGCACACGGACGGAGGACGAACGTCTTCAAAATGAGAATTTTATATGAACTCTTTTTGAGCCGAATGAATAATAGTTTAAAAGTATATAGCTCTCTCTATGCTGGCTTTGGTTGAATAAAAAAAAGTTTAAAGAAAAAATGGTCAGATTGCTCACCTTTAGGCTGGGTGCATTGCATCTCAAGGAAAAAATCTTCTTCTTTTTCGTGTGTATTGTGTATGTATTTCTTTTCTATATGGATTTTCCCCCTCATTATTGTTACCCCTCTTATTATTAAATTTCAATCAGTTAGGCTCATTTACTTTTGCAGCTGCGTGAACCGAACAAATGGAGCGGGTTAGCCTAGATTTTGCCATAATTTGGTTGAAAATTGAGAATGGGAAAAAGTGTTGGGTGGGATAATATGTGATGCGATGCGATCGATATGATGATGACAATGATGAGTTGATGAGGTTTGCAATGCATATAGGTATAGGCAGGTATGTTGTTTGCATTGCAAAACGGGCATGGCATGCATGGTGGCAGGAGTGCAGGGTAGAAGAATTATTATATGTAAATAATAAATAGATAGTGGCTTGCAAAATGGGTTTTCATTCACATGGCTCTTCTCACTTATTGAGTTAGAGATTGAAAAGATTTGAATCACGGTTGGTGTGTCTCGCTCGATCGGCAAGGAAGAAGGATAGAATACGGGCTTTTGGTTAATTACAAGGAGAGCGTGCATGTTTTAGGAAACTTCATTTTGATAATGGGGGAAAAACAAGTCGGATTCTGAATTTTGGAGAAGAGAGCCAATTAAAATGGAGCATGAGATGATGATGAGGCTTAGGCAGAAACAATATATAAGAACGCAGTGAGTATACATGAAAAGGTATGAGGAGGAAACTTTATATCGAGTTTTATTAGTTCAATGGGGCAATGGACAAAGTCAAATCAAAATTGCAAAAGAATGCACGTATCTTTCCAGAGGCTATGTTTTCACATTCATAAAACAGTGCATTCATAAAATATGTATATAGCCAGTTTAAAATTGGTGATACTTGTATCAAATTATCAAACCATTTGAAGAATTTACGTGGTCATGCATAGTAAACTAAAAAATGGCATTTAAACACAAGGGACTGTAGACTCATATAATATTTCTTGAGATTTTACAATAATTAGAAAGCACAATAGGAAATGGGACTTTCTAACAACGATAGATATAGATTAGCAGGATCATCATGTCCATGGCGGTAAAGTAAACCGCAATTCTCACATCAATTTGCAGGATATATAATAGGGTGATAATTGTAATCATTTTCCCCGTAATCGTAATTAGGATTGAGACCAAGTAAGACTAGAGATGAGGGTGGAGGAGCACGCTTGAAATATGGTCTAAGACTGCGGGAAACAACCTAATAAATAGAAAGAATCAAATACTATAATTTGTTTTGCTAACCGCCCAGGTGAAGCCACGACACAAGCAATTCTTCCGTGCTACTTAATAAACATGTTACATGATGATATTGTGTGGACGAATTGTCCATAGATCGGAAATAACAATAGGGTTTCTCTTCTCCTTCGCCTAAACTCCGGATTCGGATGATAATTGTTAAGAAATCGCTGATGTCATCATGAAAACTATTAATTTGCGAAATAACCAGGAATTTATTACATATGATTGTAGGTGTTTAAGAAATTTCAGGATGAGCAAATGAATGATCAAGTTCTGAAAACATTTGGCCACTCACCTCTATTAATAATGATATAACTGCATCTAGCACACGTAACCCATGTTTTACACGACCACAAGAAAAAGTTTTCACAGGTAGAGAAGAGGAGAAAAAAAATCCGGTAGAAATAACTCCTCTGTCTATGTCTATCACGCATATTATCTAATCATAGATAACTTTTAAAAGAGTTTATAAAGCTCGTTGCGCATTGGGTACTTTGTACTTTAACTGTAAAATAAATCAGTTACAACATGTGTAACAAAATCCGGTGTGCAGTGCATTGGCTGCTAGCCACCTCGGCAAACTAAGGAAAATGCAGAAATTAAAAAAAGAAAGCACGTCCCAAGAATTATTTTCACCATTAATCAAAGCTTCAACTGGATATTTGCATTTTCCCTTGATTCTCCCCAACCGCCTATATAATTTGACACTGATTCTGTATCGATACCCATCACCCCTAACAAATGAAGGTGTTTTGTCGTCCCCGAAAAAAAAATGAGCCATTGTTTGCTCCTCTTTTTTTTCTCCTTCTTCACAACCTCTTGAAACGGGTTAGGAATGCAGGGAGCCGAAACAGTTGAAGCACATTTTCTACATCTCTCTCTCTCTCTCTCTCTCTCTCTCTTATTCTATTCTATTCCCTCCCCTGCCTACCAAGAAGACCAAGAATTGTCATATTTGACATTCAGCATCCTATTACCATTTAATTTTTGTTGGAATGTCCACATTATTTGATCTCCCTCTTCCTCCAACCAAACCACAAGGCAGTTTTGTACCTGAAAAAATAAAGTATTAAAAAATCCCTGACAGTTTTGTACGACTCTCTCGGAGCAGCAGCAGCAGCATCTCAAAAAAAGCCACGAAAATAACGCATGTCGTATTTATTCCGCTGCTGCTGTGAAAAGCGAGCATCATAAAAAAGGTGACGTCGTCGTTCCGTCCTCCGATTACAAATACCTGAAGCAACAAGAGAGCCACACAATCCGACCAACATATTATTATTTAACATACGAAATGAATGAAGCCCAAGACGAAGATGACACTTTGTGTTCTCATCCCATCTTGTTTCTGGAGGAGCAAAAAGGGGATCTTCTTTAGCATCTTATAAGCAAAGCATAGTTCTCCCTAACACATCGCATCTCTCTCTCTCTCTCTCTCTCTCTCCTCAGCAAACATTTTGTTTCCAATTGTTGCGCCTTGGTATGCGCCTGCCTGCGTGCTCTCTGACTCCCTACGTGACAGAAATTGTACACGGGTTTTTCTTGTACTCAAAGGAGCCCAACCAAACATTTTTTTTGGGAAGCACGACCTCCTCCTCTCTTCATGTATATATAAAAATGACGCTTAAATATTATTATTATTATTATTCCCATCTCCTTGATCACTAATTCACATGTTCACCTGCTTGCTCCAACATATTTAGTAAGTTATAATGTTGATATATTTGTTCCTCTCTCTCTCTCTCTCTCTCTCTCCCTCTCTCTCTGTGATCCCCACACAACCAACAACCCCAATCTGTACAGCTCACATCAGAGGAGGCAGATAGGAGAAAAAGTCCAAAAAAAATCCTCTTTTTTCCCTTTCTCAACAAGAGGAGTCGAGAGAAAAACTTGGCAGTATATACGCTCGAGAGTTGTTTGGAATTAAAAGTGCATGTAAAGTAAACTGGAAGCTATGTACAAGTCAAATGAGACAAACAAGGCAAGTGTCATTCCGGTTTATTGGTGATAAGTCATTCCGAAACATGTTTACAAGTCTCAGAGACTCTCTCAACTATTACCCTCGACTTTTTTTTTCTCTACTCTTGCAGAGAGCGAGAGAGAGAGGCAGAGAGATAACCATCTTGTTCTCTTGGCTCAAAAAACCACCAACACCAGACCCATCACTTACTACTTACAACTACTACATACTACTACTACCACCACACAATCATCATCATCATCATCGTCATCATCAACATCGTCGTCATCCTCCTCAACTGCCCCTACGAACCACTAAACCTAAAAAGTTACAAGCTTAAATATCATTCTTCCTCCCTGCTCGTCCTCCTCCTATTACTTACTTCTTCTTCTTCTTCGTGGTTTCCCTTTTTTATAGAGAGTGCGCTAAAGCTCCGCACTAACTACATAATAATATTATATTAGACTTATTATAACTACATAATACAAAATACTACGCTGTGTAGTAGATACATTTTTATACATGTACAAATAATATGAGAGTGGATCATTGCTCATCCTACTCGTGGAAAAAAGTAAGATGATTGGAATGGGGATGATGATGATGATGATGATGATCTGAGCAGCAAGCACGTCTGCTTATTTTTAAATGTTTTTTTTCACTTACTCTTCTTCAGAATCAGAAGTTTAGGCGAACGCATGCAACTCCGATAGTTAAATATATGTATATATATATAAAACTATATAATAGTGGAAAATCAGCATGAGACTTTTTTTTCTTAGAGAGAAAGAAAAGAAGTCTTAAGCATAAGCATATATATTTATATGGGATGATACAACAACCACCGTGTGCTCAACTTTTAACAGCAAGAGCAACCTGCCCGAGCGTCATCATCATCATCATCATCATCATCCTCCTCATCAGCCCTTTGGATTCCAAAGTTGTGTCTCAGCAGTCAGCAGAGCGACTCTCTGAATCTTCAAGAGTCTTCTCTCTCTCTCTCTCTCATGCTGCTCCAACTTCTTTTACACGCCTTTTCCCATGATACGTGCTGTAACAGACCACTGTCCTTCTCCTCCCATTTAGATCCATCGGTGTATGCTTTTAATGATTTTACAAAGTATTATTGGTCGTTTTGCAGGAGAGCGAGCGGACACTCATATTATTTATTTGTTCGGGTTATCTGGCTGTATATATATATATTACGGCCTTGTGTGTGCGTATTATGGTACGGAGCAGAGAGGAGATAGGTTGACTGACGCTGTTGGCCATTTGGCAGTAGAGTTGGCACAATAGAGCCCTATGGAGTGTATATTGGCACTCATTATTTGCATCGTTTCATCGTTTATTGTGCAATCCCGTCACTTGCCCAGTCCGGGTGAGAACTGTGAGCCCAGCCAGGGTACGGTAATAATATTATATGAGTCGCTCAATTTCCTCCCCCTCACAAGAACCTTCCTTGAAGGTGGAATGGAAACCTACCCACCTACCTACCTGTATCTACAACTTGGGAATGCCAACTCTGCCACCCCGAAAATAAAATAAAAAGTTTACTGCCTCCTATATTCCATTCTATTATCATGTACTAAATAGCTCAATTTGTTGATGACGCTAGTAGCTCTATAATCATTGCTCATTGTCTGCTTCGCAATTAGCCCTAATTTCCCTCAATGGGCTGCGCTGGCTGGCTGCTACTACCCCATTCTCTAATCTTAATTGGAAGTTAATGGAAAACAATAAAAAGCCTTTTAATCCCTGATAGTTCCTCGTATCTCTCCAAAAGAAGTTGTTTTTCGTCTTCGTCGTCCTCCTCGTCGTGTGGAGTAATAAGGGGGGATTAGGTGTGATACTACGGATGCTGGGCTGCCCGAGTGGATGTAGTAGTAATATACAACTTGAGCGATGAGGTATATAATAGTGTTGAAACAAAGTTGTAAAAATTTCTGGACTTCTTTGGCTGCTAGCTATCCACTCTTTTCCACTATATCCATCATACCATCCACCGGGCAGCCAAATAAACTTATGATTGCTTTTATTGTGAGTTGTGACTGTAAAGGGGAGAATGAATATCTTTTAATATGGGTGTTTCTCCGTCATTCACGCTCTAATCCTATTACCATTATGAAAAATACAAGAAGTATTTATTTGCGAGGAGAATACTTGATTGCTGGCGAAGTGGTACTCTCTCACTCATCAGCCCGAAGCAAAAATGAAGCTTATAGAAATAAGTAATGCTGCACAGCTTTTCACCTTTTTTCCTTGTGCATACTACGGATTTACATGGATTTATATATATTATGCCAAGAAAGTGATGTGGGTAACTTGACAGCCGCTGGCTCTTCAAGGAAATAAAGTTTTTGGTGACATTTATCATCGTGGATGGAGGAACTAACCCTTTTGTCACAAAGAAGAAGAGGGGATTTTGTAACAATATATAAAAGTGTGCATGTTTGCCTAGAACTTTTTTTTCTCTCTCTTCGCTTTTAGCTGGTATATTATTATTGTTGTTAGTGGGACCCATCATAAGCTATGATTTTGTGTTTAGGAGGAAAATAACCCATAATGTAATCAGCTTATATCCATAATTTATTTACTTAAATGCTTTAGCTCCGCATTATACGTCGAGAAAGGACAACAGTTAAGAGAATTATCAACTTTTGTAAGGGAAAAAGGCCACCAACATTGGGCTCAAGTGGTGCTATACAAATAACTCATGAGATAACTCGTGTGACAGTGAATTTGCTTCTGTAACGCACTTCAACTCGTTGTAACTTCTTCAAAACGTCAACTTTTCCTGGTGGAGGTGAGGTGGCACATCATCATCATCATCATGAAATTCATGTCGTACAGGTGGTGCGGTGGGGCTAACTCATACATACAACATACCTGAGAAAAACTAACAAGCAAATAACTCAACATGTACACATAATATTACTTTGATGGTGAAAAAAATTTATCCTTTTGAAATGTTAAATGGAATCAATTTGTTAAATTTCGCTAATTAAAATAAAATGTAAAAAAAAATGCAACTTCTCCAAAAATATTGACGGATAGCAGATAAATCGGATGATTTATTAACTAAATTCAAAATGCAACATTTAATGTTCTCTTCATCTCATGTAAATTGTATTTATATTATTGCTCTCACGGAAGTTGATGAGCTGGCACAAAGTGGCCCACATTTTTCGCTTCAACGTTTTTTCCTGCTGAAAGGTGATCGGTGGTAAAGTAAATTTGGTGATAGCATATCTAAAAGTGACTTTGCGCCCCCACCTCCTCCTATTCTCTCATCCACTTTGCTCTACCGTTTTCCCAGAGTTTTCCTCAAAGTGGAAATTAAATTAGCTCTGATATTGTCACACACACACACAGGCAGAGAGAGAGAGAGGGAGATAGCGAAGCCCAAGCCCACCTCCCAAAAAGTCGGAAAGCTAACAAGTTATAGTTACCCTTATTTTGTGAGGATTAAATGGAGCTACTCAACGGAAAATATAAAATGTTTGTGATCTAAAGGCATTTTGGGATGTCACAAGGAGTCCGCTTAAGCAGCACAATGTATAATATCTCCTGGTCATTATCAATTCCCAAGACGGGAAGTGGAGTTGTCATAAATCACGGATTAGTTTGATGGGCCTGACACGATATGAAACCGTTTCTCCTCTCTCCTCAAGACTTATTGTCATGCACTCATTCATAAAGGTCCCCTCTGCTTTTGTCAGAGTCCTATATAAACCCTAAAGCATTCCTTCGACTCGAGAGAGAGAGAGAGAAAAGTCATCATCTATTTACAGCAAAGGCAGCAGGAAGACGCGCATTCCATAAAAAGCCAAAGAGGAAAAGAGGATATTGTGTTTTGAAGGGAGTCTAATTCGAAAAGCGTTTGAAAATGACCCTAACAAACACGGCAGACCAAGGAAGGGTCACACCACCACTCACACACATTCTATAACTTTTTTTCCCCTATCCTCTCAAATGCCTTTCAGGAGGACGATGGATGCTCACAAACAACCAACTGTGAGCATCCCAGGGATCCACATGGGACGACAAAAATCTTCCTTTTTTATTATTGTATAGTTTTCTCAGACGACGAAAATTTTTTCGTTGGTGGCATTCTCTCTCTCTCTCTCTAATACCATTATCCTTGTGAAATGATACAGAGTAGTTGAGAGTGCGGTAAATAAACAGTCATAAAAGTCGCTAGGGAAAAACAGAATAACTTTAGCGCTTTTGCTTTAGCAATGAAATCCAGGTACGTTCTCACTCAGTCAGCGTATGAGAAAATGTGTAAAAATCCCATTGTTACTTTGTGTCCATGATACGTACCTGCTGCAGCAGGAGCATAGCAGCCAGCAGCCCCGTGATGATTCTCCATGAAAATTCCATTTCTCTGAGTACACACACACACACACACACACACATTTTCCTCGTTCCTTTGTGCTTTTAAACTTTGTCCCTTCACCATTCTCCTTCTTTTTGTCCTTTGCCTAGCCAGAGAGAGAGTTTACCTTTGTAGCGTTGTTGCCTTTTGTAGTATTACCGTAGGAACAGGACGAAACGAAACTCTCCTGCCTGCTGCCTACCTACCTTTTTTTTCTTCTTAATTTCTACTTACTTGGTGGTTTATGCCAAAGTCAAAAAGTCAGCAGACTTGTCATCTCAAAATAATAATAATTTTTTTTTGTGTCGAGTATGCATAACTAGAAGAGAATATATATATACATAACACCTATGATCCTTTTTTTCCTCCATACTTTAGGGGACTATAATGATGGTATGTGTATAAATATTTATGTCGAGTGGGACTCTATAATATACCCCTTGTAAATAGTTAATATGATATGTAATATTAGCTGTGTGTGTGTGTGTGTGCTTGTGTTGAGGAATGCTGTATGTAGATATCTGTGCATTATATACACCAGCAACTCTTCTTGAAGAGTGTTTTTTTTCTCTTCAAGTAGTGAACCCAGCTGGGGGTCCACATGCTTATTTTGCTTGTTCTCTCTCTCTCTCTCTCTCTCTCTCTCTCTCTCTCTTTCCTGAAGTCAGAGAATCATCATCAGAGTCAAGACGTTTTTAAAAAAGAAGGTAGCAAAGCAACCCAGGTAAAAAGGTACAATATGTAAGTCAAAACCCATGTACGGCACATCACATCGCTCTATACTGATACTGATGATGATGGTGCTCTCAAAGAATAATAATATGGGTATATATAAAATAAAAAAGGAACGAGAGTTGCAAGCTGTGAGGATCAAGCTGTAAAGATATATATATATATATATTCTTTTTTTTTGTGATTGTGGTGATGATGATTCTCTCTTTTTCCCCGTACATGATTTTATATATTAACATTTTTACATACTATAAAAATGAGGTTAAACAACTTTGAAAACCAAGAAAATGATACCTACAGAAGACAGACACTATGTGACTTTTAGGCATTATGTCCTTTTTGTCCTTTTGGGTTCACAGCAAAAAAAAAGCAGAGGAGCCAAGTTACGACGTGTGCATAATGAGCACAGTTTTTCGAATTCATGTTCACGGTGTGACTTTTTAGCGACGACGACTCTGGATGGAGTTTTTTTTTCTCGCTTTGCCTTTTTGCTTTGCGCTCCTAAAAATGAGGATTTGAGAAAGAGAGCTCTGCCCGGATCCCCTTACAAAATTGTTTTTTTCTTTTCGTTTTGGTTTTTTTTTGCAAAGGGATAAGGTTACATGAAGAAAATGCATAATATTAATAAGCTTCGGGATGAGGACACACAGTTTGTAAAAGGTGTGACTTTAATGCTATGAAAAGTTTTTTATTTTTGCATGATGAGGATATATGTAACTGTAACTCATTTCCCCGATAAACATCAACTTGAGGAATGTCACGTCGCGTGACAAATAATTATTATTTCCCATTTTCAGACATTATAATATCTGTCTATCAAATCAAGCCACAAGTTGTAATTAAATAAATGAAGATGATTAAGTCTAGCGACATGTCTTTATTATGAGTATGGCGCCATTTATGCATACATGTATAAATCTGTAAGGACTTTTCATGGTGCGCAATCCGCATGAAATCCGCAATTATAACGCCAGACATGATTAAAAACCCATCAATTGACAATGTATTGTTTTATTGGGCAATTAGTTTGATGGGCTGGCTGGGTTAAGAAGTGTGGCTGATACGTGGCGTGTTTGATCTTGCTCGGGTATAAAAGCCGGTGGGAATCATTCGGATCTTCAGTTCGGTTTCAGTTTTCACCCACTCCAAATCCCATCTCGTATGGGACTTTTATTAACAAAAAACATTTCCGGTTTAAAAGACTTTACATTCTGGTAAAGGATTGGCCAAGCTGGTCAGTCCAAACCAGGTTTTCTTTTCCTTCAAAAATAGATCAAACGGTTATTGCAATCAGCGTTTAGTGGATGGTTAGTTAAGCAAGTTAGGTGGGCCTGTGGGGAGCACAGGAAGTGGGTGCCCCCACCCAAGTTTAGCATTAAGCAGTTACAAAAGGCTACTAGTCGAACGAAGGTAAGTATATACTTATTACTTAAAGTAGTGGAAATTCAACAGATCAGTTCTTTAGAGCTCAACACGTCCGTTCATTAATTCTTTAAAAACGATTTGGAGTTTAGCCCACCAGCTTTGTTCGTCTACTTCAATCAACAACCGACCCATTTAAAACATACAGACAACATCCAAAAATGAGAATGGGAGCAACAACGCTAAAGGTCCACGCCTTGGCGCTGTTCCTCCTGATTCTTGTCGTCCTGGAGGAATGCGCAGGGGGGCCCTGCATACCCGACGACATCTTTCCTTACGCTCAAACCGGACGGGGCTTAGTAGCTTCGAAACCACCACCGCCAAGCAAAGCAGCTGCAAAGAAAGCTGACAAGGAACGGGATTATTATGCAAAATTACGAAGGGGGGCAAAAAGGAGAAATAAGGGGAACATTCCAGGATGAGTCAGAGGAGTCTACAAGATCTCAACAAGTTGTTGTTTGTACATTAATTATGTAAATATAGTCAACTGCGGTCCTCCAGAAAAAAAGATTCAGTTTACCCTTGTGTCTATTTTTGGAAACCAAACAATCCTGACGGATGACATTTTTTATAAATATTATTATTCACTAAAAATATATATGGCATAATTATAATAAACCAAGAATAGCACAAACATATCAGTTGTATTTATACTAGTTACATATTTGCAGAAGAAAATAAAGCAAATAAATAATCTTTAAATCTTTAACAAAAAAAGCAAAGTTTCTGCGCACAACTCTACGCATTTCATACAAAAAAAAACTTTTAAGACTGGACTTGTGTCGAAGTTCATGCATCATCACTCATACAAACCAAGCATGTGGACATCCATTTTTGGAACAGCAGCGGTTGCCTACCCTCATTCATTGTCATCCACGTTTCATTCAGCTTCAGCAGCTAGCTGTTGTGTTTATATTAACACTCCAGTAAAAACCGACAAGACAACTACTGCATATCTTGTGCTACCATCGCAGACAGATCTCGTCTATTTTCTATTCAAAACTTCTTTTTTCTGATCTAATCTCGCTGACTAAAAATAACGAAACAACGCAAATCATTGCCATTCAGAGGGGCTAATTGTGAAATCCATCCTGCGAGCATCAACTTTCTGGAACACTTTTATATTTATGCAGACGAAAATAGAGAGGTGGGATTGCGCAAGTTGGGTTTTTAGGACGCCGTTGCGTTGCTGCATCATCATCACATCCCAATCCCAACTTTCCTCCTCCAACACCACTAGTAATTTGCATCATAATAGGCGACTACACTATTGTTGGAGGTGAGACGTTATTTTCGTACCCATTCCAGCCCAAACTTTTTTCCCTATATATAACAAAATTGTCATTCATCCCGACATCATCATTCTCACTCCGACCAAGCAACGCCAAGGAGGGAACAAGCAAGCTCTGAGTATTGTTGGGAAAGTGTATATTGGTTTCGGGAATTTTGAAAACGGAAAACTACTTTATTTTCTGAACAACCCTGATTTTGTCTCCAAGTTATCATATCAATATCAATATTCGGGAGGAGTTTGGAGATCAATCAACAATCAAGTGTCTGGAACCTTGAGACAGGATTTAATTTTCGGTTTTTCTAGACAGTTCAACAAGTCACATTGTTACATCATTTTTTTTTCTTTCGCCAAGTGGGCCAGACAAAAATGTACGACCCCGACTTGTACGACAAGTACAGCGAATTTCAGCGTCGCGACGCGAAGGAATTTGTCCCTTATCTTGTTTCCAAGATGAGTCGGAAGCCGGTTGAGGTCGTTCTGGATCTGGGCTGTGGATCCGGATACAACACGAGAAATACTTTGTTTCCTGCCCTGTCTGCAGGTTCAAATAGTGAGCTGTCCCCCTTTGTTCAGGTGTACGCTATCGATGTCTCCAAGAAAATGGTGGATTTCGCGTGTCACAAGTATTCTCATCCGCAAATCACTTATACTGTGGCGGATGTGATGAAGGACGACACCGAGTTTCATTGCTCCTTTGACAAAATCTTTTCGCTTCACGTTCTCCACTGGATTGTGGATCAAGGGTAAGTTGAAGTAACAATAATACGCAGTATATTTATTGAGATATTAGCGGGAGGAGGTAGAAGGTTTCTCAGGTTGTATAATATATGTACTACTAAACCATTCCGTACATTGTCAAATTAGGAAAGCACTCCGACGCTTGTACGACTTGTTGAAATCCAATGGGGAAATGGGATTCTACTGCATTTCCAAAGCGCCCGTGTTTGCCGTGTATGACATTATGAGTAGAATGCCTAGGTGGTCGAAATATCTCTATGTAAGTGGTTGCTTAATGCTTATACCAAGAAAAAAACCTATCCAAATCCGCTGATCTATAGGGAAAGTCGTTAATAGTGCACATTTATAAATAGGATGGGGCTCGTTTCATTCCCAAATCCTACTTCAGCTCGGATCCAGCCAAAGACATGTTTGAAACGATGACATCCATCGGATTTCATGTGCAGGAGTCAAGCAATTACACTCGCAAGTTTCGCTTTGATAGTGTGGACAGTATGGTTGGTGAGTTGGAAGGAGGATATATGAATGATATAATATTTCTAATTGCAAGTAAGATTGTTTTCTTTTCTAAATTTGGTGACATAATACTATATATTATTATGATTGTGTTTTAGATGCGGCCATGGCTGCAAACCCGTTCATTCACAGGATTCCCAAGGAGTTGACGGCTGCGTATAAAGAGGATTTCCGAAAGTGTTTTCTCCCCATCCTTCACAATGCCCCGTCCAAAGGGGCCCCGAATGCAGTGGAAGTGGACTACAGCATAGTGCTGGTGAGAGGACAGAAGCTTTAAAGGGAGGAGGAGGAGGAATGCGGACTGGCTATTAAAACACAATCTGGTCTCCTACCATAAAAATATAGGTATATATATAATGTATACGTTATTCATATAATATTCACACCGGTTCAATCATAAACACAGTTTTTCTTTCCAAATTTCCAACAAATGTAAATAATTTAATTGGATAGTGGTTGGGGGTGCGAGCGCGTGCGGGTTGATGAAAGCCAAATTAAGATGGATGAACTTATTGTAATAATAATTCTCAACTAATTCGCATTTATGTAGTTTATGCCTACTCTGTTTGTTTGAACATATAATAAGTCTGAAAATAAAGAATTTTGAATGCTCCAGACATCCAACCCCATTGTCCTCTTTCATTGAAAGCGCATCACGTGCCAAAAAAACTCAAGGACTCGAATAAAAGCCAACATAATGTGGAGCAACAAGGAATGTTGAAATCTTTAATCTCCTCAATTGTAGTTTTTGCTCGCAACAGTTAAACTCGTTGTCAAACGTATGTCCTAGTCACCCCGTGTTTCACTTTAATAATTTTAGCCCACGTTATGTATTCCGCAGGAGTGGTGTAAAGCCGACGGGAGTAGTAGGACAACAATATTATTGAAGGTACTTAATTACGCTTTCATCATAATCATCTATATCGTATACATCTAGTTTCATCACTTTGTACAATAAACTCTTTCAATTAATTAACAAATTAATCTTACTTATTTCTCCATCTAATTACAATGTTGCAATACCTATTTGTAATATTATACTTTCATAAGCATGGCTTAATTTGGCTCAACACTCAGGTAATCCCAAACCAGCAATCTGTTAAACTCGACCCAGAGGATTAAAAAAAGAAAATGGCATCATCATGCTCTCGCCAGCCATCAACTTGTAGTTGCGTAAACAGGCAAAGAATAGGAATAGGAATATTAATGCATGTCAAAGATGTCACATGTTATTTTAGTAAAGCGGAAAGCGGATAATAGCAAAATGATTTGGTACTATAGCTTCCAGTCTATAAGCAAGCCTGCAGCAACAACAACTCTAGCCTAGAATATTAAAGTCAAATGACAATTTACATTTTTTCCAAGGTACATAATAATGGGCATGCCCCCCACTCTTTTCAGACCTTCTCATAATCTGTCTCCAATGAGAAAACATGCGTACAATAGTTCAGTAATCTCGTAAATTGCATGTGGCACAAGTTTGCTCTCTTGGCTCTCATTTTTTATCCTTATAATAAATATCGAGTGCTAATCCAAGTGTAAACTAGTCAAGGTAGTGTTTGGTGGAGTGGCTGCACCGCCACCAACAACCCCACCACCACCACCACCACTATTCCGATTATTTTGATCCATTGTCAATTGAAGTTGAGTGAGGAAGGCGTCTTGAGCAGCTCTCGATCCTCGTCTCACTGTCGTCGTCTTCACCTCCTCCAAATCCAATGTATGAGCTTCAGACTCCCGTTTCAATCGGGCTAGATCACTCTCATACAGCGCTTCCGTCGCTAATAATTTCTCTCTTTGGATCTGAACACTGATCTCCCTTGGCACATCCGGGATGGCAAAGGCCATCACGCCAGTCAAGGCAAATGCTAAGTGCTGAAAAAGTTAAGATATATAAAAAAGATATGCATTATCATTCGTGTGGTTTCACCTAGGAGTGTAGAGCTCTCACATTATTGGAACATAATAACCAGTACCTCAAACACTGCAACAAAGGCCAGTCTAGCAGCTTGAATATGGTAATATTTAAAGGTCGGCTTGAACGGGGTAACCAAGTCGTCTTCCGACGGCGGCTTCTCGTAATATCCCCGGTAGTAGCAAATTGGGGTATTATTCAGTCTGAACATTCTCTGATTTGTCAAGTTGTATCGGGCTGTGGGATACTCTGCAACAACATAATAGAAACTGTGTAAAATACTGACAATTGCTACGTATTTTTTACCCTCATCGCGATCGCCTCATCTCGGAATTCACTTACGGGAAAGGGATTCTGTGATGTAGCCTTGCAGCGAGCTGTCATTGCTCCACGTGTATTTAAACACCAGGCGCGGAATGATGTCACTCGTGTACGCAATCACGAACGCCTAATAATTTATTCATGTAATAATAATAATCCCCTGGTTTTCCTCCAAAATAGTGATTAACAAGGGAAAGGAGAAAAAAAACATACATTTGTGACGACAGCAGTGTACGTGATCCCCTGTAATATGCCGTACCACGCCCCAATGTCTTCAACCCGCTCAGCTAGCGGACGGCGGAGTTGAGTTATCCATTTGTAGGCATCCAGCCGTATTTCTACAATGTTGTTCAGCAAAGCGAAGAACGGGGCTAGGGGAAAGGCGGCGACGAAGAGGGTCACGAACCCGTATTGAATCACTTATTGAGAGAAGGAGCAGAAGGCATAATTATGAGAACCGAGGAGACTTACAGTTTGTTTTTTGCATAATTGGAAAGTCTTTTTATCTTTTTACCCATTTCTAAATACTCTTGAAATAATGCCAGTTGATCCGCCTTTTTCAAGTTGTAATCCTGTTCCCACCTGGTCAAAAAACCGGGTGCGTCAGGGTCCCCACTGGAGCTGTATTTGATGCGACGACACCAGTTTGACATTTTCCTGCATGCACAATAACAATAACAATTATTATTAGATAGCTGCGCGACTGCGTTACAATAATATAGGCATGTGAAGGGAATGTCATTTCTAACGGCATTAGTAGCTCCATAAAGTTGTTAAAGAATTGCTTTCCAATCATGATGATGGCGAGTTGAATGAATAGCTCAGAGAGGCATCCAGCCGGATCGCACATGTCTCCTCGGATTTTCTCGAAGCTATTGGATGAGTCATCCCCGGGATGTCGAAAGAAGCGACCCTACAACAAAAAAAATAGTATGTCATTGTTTGTACGCTCTTCTGAAAGATGCAGATGACGTGATGATGAACTCAAAAATACGTATTTTTAGATGATTATTATGATTACTTTGAAGAAAGCAATGTAGATGAGATACGAGTAGTAATTAATAAACTGGAAGAGGAACATTTTGAAGGTGAAGCTATCCTCATATTCCGTTTGTGTTCTTGGGTATTCACTGTTGGTCAGCCAGATTGCCACGTTGTAGTAGACTCTCTGCGAAAACAACAACAAAAATGTCGATATTATTATTATTATTATTATTATATCCCAATAATGGAAGCATTCCCAGTGGATAGCTCGAGGATCGGAACTTGCTGGTGGAGGAGGAACGACTCACATTGTGGAGGAACACGACAATAACCAAGTTAATTATGGCTGCAGTTACAGAAGTTATAATCTTGGCGTAATCTTGGAAAAACTCTCGCAGCGTGTCTGACTCCGCTGTCTTGTCTAGTGACTCCCCGTTCCTGGGCGTATAGAGAAGACTCATCATGACCAGTCTGTAGATGATGATGCCGACCACGACAAAGCCCACAATGAAGAGGAGCAGGAAGACCAGAGAGCTCACAATCAACATGCGCACCGCCTTACTCCAAAAGCTCAGGTAAGGCTCGGGCGTTTGGGTTACGGGATTGATGCGGAATGTCGTTACTGCCGCTTCAAACTCGGGACGAGGCTCTTCCTCCACTTCGTAATTGTGGAGGTCCCACTCCCACGAAATCACGGCGTGTTTTCGTTTCCAAAACTCAAGAAAGGAAGTTGCTACGACAGGAGAAAACACACACGCATTATTATTATATTGCATTTGCTGAATTTTTGGGAAATTCTCTCAATATTTATTTTTTCCTATAGTTTTTACCCCAAAATGCCATGAATATAGCAAAGAATACGGTGGCCGGGTTGTCAAAAAAGTAAGTCAGCTTTGAGAATGTGCACGAGTCTTCCAGCTGCCACAAATCACATTTTCCACACAATGGGCACATGATAGTTTTCCCTCCAATGTCACGATTGCAAATTTCTCGACTGTAAAAATAGAAAATCAAATCACAATCTCATTTCACAAAAGCCAAACTATATAAGTACAAGTGTTGGAGTCCAAGTAAAAAGTCGTTCGTGAATTTCTCCGATTGACTATTTCTTGTCAATTTTACCAGGTAATTCCGCACAAAACTCATGCACCTTTACATTATGATGGGCAAAGGCAAAAGCAAAAATTTACCAACAATATCATCAGTTCGTTTTTAGTTTGCAAACCTTGGTGTATTGTAATCTGTGCCAACTGTGACCACACCAAAAAGGAAGCATAATATTCCCACAACGGAGGCCGGTATAAGCATGGCAGTATAAAATCCAAGCCAGGCAAAATAGAGTCCAACTTTATCTCCAAAGTATCTACGAATCAGCCAGAGTGGCTGTTTCTTGTACCAATTACTGAAATGAGCCCATTCCGTATACAAAAGCTGGTGGAAATAAAAACAAAAAAATGACGATGAGGAGTTTGTCATGCAATATATGCAAAATCCAGAGCAAACGAGTAGAAACTAACTATCCAGACAAAGCGTCAGTAGCATTGCAATGAAAGAGTAGTTAAACAGAGGGGAGAAACGAAACTCTACAAAAAACATTTACCCGTCTGTCGTTCGGCTCCCCGTTGAAGTCGTCTTCATCGTAAGGGCCATCATGGAGGGGAAATGAAGCCCCAAATGTTTTGTCATTAAGTAATCTCCGAATTCCCGTCTGACACATTAAATATACATTAATGATTAATTACATACTTGAGTCATGTACACTTGGCCCATTCTGAATATTTGATGACAAAAATGTTGTTAATCAGTCTTACTTGGTGAATGGTAGCTTTTTCGTGAACCCCTTCATCAAATCTGGTTCGGGTTAATATCTTCCACACGATTTGACTCCGTTGTGCAGGAGTAAAGAAAGTCTCTCGGTCTTTAATAATAAAGCTGGAGGAGACATGGAGAATACATGGATTACATTCTGCCATAAACATATATATACCCACTTATATTCTCTCATAAAATAATTGTTATTTTTCTCGACTCGCCCATACATACCATTCCTCTTTTTGCCTTGAGAAAGAGGCCAGAAAGAATGACGGTTCGGCAGGAATCCTCTCATGATTGTAATCGAATATTTTCAGCCGCTTGAGATTTTTCATCCAATTGCTCCCCTCACTTGTCTCCGTTGACGGTTTGTCCTGGAAAGAGTTTGGAAATGTTACTACTAATGACTAACCCTTGTTTGTTCTCAAGTGATTTTCCACGACATACATATTATCCAGCTTCTACTCTACAATGTTCTACAAACTACTTTTTTAGTACTACCGACTACTACCAAAACTACGAGTACTTTTCCATGTTAGACTTGCACATTTCGGTGAGCAGCCAGCGCTATGAATCCTTTGTAAACGAAAAAAAGGTTGAAAGCATGTGAATTAGAGGAAGGTTATTTTTTTGCGTGAATATCATCACGTGGTAGTAAAAGCCACGCTGTGGAATAATAATGTGACTATACTAATTGAAAAAGCAGGTCCGAATGGAAGCTCAAGTAGTTCACCAAGTTCAAGGTTTCGGGCTGTTTTAGCTACTACCGTTAATGAAAATTAAATGAACCGAAAAAGCAAAGCCAAACCTCCACTTCAGTTTTTTGTGTACCGTGCCCCTCCCATTGATTGACCGTCCTACTCTACTTCACTCATCACTATCAGCAAGAAGGGCAGTCACCATGAACTTGGTAAAAGTTCAAATTATAAAATTGCAAGCAAAATTATGCTGAAAGTGCAAAAGCAGTAGTAAAAACATGTACCAGAAAAATGTTTCATACCCACGCTTTGTAGGAAATAGAGATGAGTTTCTGAGAATCCCAAAGAGGTTAAGCGGAAGAAGAGAATAAAACAAGAGCAGAAAAGGGGTATAAAGATATTTTGTATTTAAATCTGCATAGTAAACAAACGTGTATATTTTTCAAAAAGTTTCCGTCAGTTGGCAAGCTGTCATGCTTAATGTATATATTATGTTGATAGAGAAATACTATAATTGTAGGTGTTTAAAAAAGTATATGTATTTCACCATAACGTTCAAAATATTTTCAACTTTTGAAATTTATGGCTGGAAGATTAAACGGATAACATAGCACGAATATATTATCAAAGAGGGGAAAATCGTCAAAGCTTATTAACTCTAACACTTCTCACCGATTTGCCCGGAGAAGTTATACATTTAAAAGTAGGTAGATCAAAAAATCATGCACGTCATGAGAGATTCTACTTAATTACTCATAACAAGTACGAACTGTTTTATCACAAGGGGAAGCTCGGATATATGGTCGGAAGGCGGAATATCATGCAGTATATTATAATCTCAAAACACAGGGAAACGGGATATTACTGCAAAGATTTATTAGTAATGACATGGCAAAATTATAATTCATTACGGTATCAGATTAATACCGGAGTCATACCACCAAGATCATACCGAACATTATTGGAGCCACGCATAGCACTCAACCAAAACGCGTTTTTAATAAATTTCATAGTATATCTTACGGTTAGATACATAATATATTAGGTACGTCATGTGATGATAGTTTATGAGCTATTGTTCAAAACAAAGTTGCTGACAATGGGATGCTATATAATATGGTATTTCACGGAATACGATGAGTTTCATCACCCTGATAGTATAAATAGAGCTGCTACCTCCGCCTGGGACTCATTTACTCGATATTATCCAGTCAAAATTAATAAGGTTTTGCAAGATTCTCTTCTCCCATTATGACTCATGATTAATTGAATAACAATAGATTAAAATTCGAAAGCTCACATGAGTAACAATAAGTAGGTATACTGATATTGGAATTGTTAACTGAAGTTACCAATTGAGCCTCTAAGTTCAAAACAACATCGCAAACTAAATTTGTTATTACGGAAATTAATACCCAGTAAAACACAAATTCGCTTGCACCATTCGATGTCGAATTGGCTTTATGTAAATACCTATATATGCATACGAAGGAAACCTCTGAACACCTTAAACTTACAATTAATAGTACATGCATTGCATAGTATAGTATAACATTCTACTGCACAAAGTAATGTAATATTCATTTGAAAGCTTTTCCCATATTGGACAAAACACAAGGTTAATAACGCATAACGTCAAATCCTCTCTTCACTCGGCTTAGACGCATCTAGTTCAAATGTTATAACGAAATAAATACAATTGTTTTGAACATGGTTGCTGTAATTGTAAGAAGAGTTAACAAAGCGTAAGCAATTATATGATATACTATGTATGTACATGGTAGGTACGTATGACTTGGATATGGATAGCAATGGATAATTTGTCATCAAGCTTGTCTTATGTATTATGACGTGTCAACGGTTTGATTCTCATCTCATCCGTTTATTGTCCGAGTTTACAATTCTGCACATCCATTTTCAAGTACAAATTATTCTACTTTCTTCAAGAAATGGGAACAACTAGTTAACTAAACTTTATGAGGTATTGTTTAATGAGCCTAAAATTTGGCAAATTGGCAATGCCTGATGAAATTTCACGGAACTTGATGGATGGTATCATTATCATTATTCTTGAGGTATAAATAGAAGCTGACTTTCCCACTTCCACCCCCACTTGCTCGCTAATCTCCAGTTAATATAATTGAAGGTTTAGAAAAACCAAAATAATATTATAATAAACAGGCTGAGGATGACGGTGTGATAATGGAACAAGTTGAAGTTGGTTAGTTTCCGAACATCTACTGGAAAGATTAACGCAGTAGTTAGTTACATGTCTACAATGTGAAGAATATAAGAACTGGCTTGCGACTGATTGTCAGATGATAATAAAAATACAAATTAAAATTCGTAAGCCAGTATTGCATACTGATATTGGAATGGTTAGCTATTTACCTATTATACCTGTTGAAGTTGAATGCCTAATGGTAACGTAACATCACCCCTAAACGTATATTACTAGTTCAAAAAAGTAAAACAGTAAGTAAAATTACGGTTGCACGGCTCGGTGTCACGTCGGCCGAATTTGGTGTGTAAATACCTGGGCACTACTCCACGATATGCATATTGTACCAACACACTTTTATACCATCACATCTTATATTCTTTAATTTCTGGTGTGTGTGCTTTAGTAATGAATCTGCATTCCTAGGTTACTCCGATTTCCTATTTGCCAAAAATTATTGCAAATTAAAGGTTTTCTTTCTGCCATATATCTCATGTTTTCTAAATTTCTTTTCATACGCGTTGTTTATATATCTGACCTGACAGTACAAACCATGATTAAATGACAAAACGAGAGCAACGTCATACGTTCGGCATTAGCTACACATCATGTGTCCATAGTTCGATTACATTTTTTTACGTACACAACATATTATCGAATTTTTTTGAAAAAAGTCGATATTGACAAAAATTAGGTAGGAATAGGACACATGTGTGGAGTATTCATAGCGAAATATATGGAGGACGTATAATATGGATGAAATAAATATTTAAAAGGAATTAACTGTAGACAACCCCCTTCTTTCAGTTCTGGCTTTTCAATTTCCGATGAAGGAAGCTAATGGATGTTGGAAGCATATGCTGTATAGATTGATAATTAGACTATCAAATAGTTTTTTTTCAACGTACGAGCAGCCATATACCTCTACAAACAAAACAAAAGCCATGCAGTAATTTTTGCTCATTTCCAAGCTGGGGATAATGTACTAATATTGGGCCAGTTGAGGTGCTGGAAATGTCGAAAAGTATCGTACGAGTAGTTTGAAATGGCCTTAGATTACCTGGAAACATTAATGAAATGCCATATAAACGAGTGGAAAGCCTGGTACACTATGGCAAAGGTATTCTCTGGTCGACCACAATTTAAAACAAAGCGAAACACTTGTCTTATCCAAAGCTTAATATAGGATAAATATTTGGTTGGACGAGTGTCTTTCAGTTTATCGTACGGTGAAATGCTTTCTGATGTTAGTCGTTTGTCGCATCTATACAAACTAGGTATGGAATGGATACGGAGTTACGGAGTAAACAAAATAATGATTTTTGGCATGGTTTTTGTTGATGAAGCATCGGAATCTAGACTTCGGTTTTGCAAAATACGAATTTTAAGAAGGAAGAAGGTTTGGGTCTAACTTTGAAGTAAGTTATTTTTTAGGAGAAACTAATTTAAATTCAAATTCTGCCCCATATTTACGAGTTTTACAAGAACCCTTAATATTATCATAATAGTTATTTGGAATATGTGCTTTGCTTGTCTCGGTTGATTGAACTGACATCAGAAAACATTTCATTGAAAGCTAACTAATGAGTGCTGGTCAGGATGTGCTTGACATATGACAAATAGAGCGTTGTTATTATTAATTGTTGTTAAACATGGAATTATTATTTTAATAATTATTCGAAAGATGTTAGAAGATGATTTTGCAGAAACCCGTAAAAGTAGTAAAACGAGACCCTATCAGGTCACACACAGGTTATGGTATTTTACTCGTGAGAATGAAGAGAGCAATTGCTTGAAAGACTCAGGAGGAAATGATATGTACAGATAGTTTGTTAGCACCTTTTGTAAGGATCAATGCAATGACTGATTTTGGGATTTGTAGAAACTAACCAAACATTTTAACCCCAGCAATGGATAATTTTATTATCAAGCTTGGAATATCATATATATTATGACGTGTCAACGGTTTGATTCTTATCTCATCCGCTTATTGTCCGATTTTACAATTCTGCACATCCATTTTTTACGTAAAAACTACAAATTGTTCTACTTTTTTTCAAGAAATAAGAACAGCTAGTTGTAAGAAATGTACCTATGTATATGAGCTACTTATGACTTGACCGTGAAAATTGAAAGACCTGTAAATTTGACGAGCTATTGTTCAATGAGCTTAAAATTTGGCAAATTGACAATGCCAGATTAAATTTTACGAAACTCAAAGGATGGTATCATTATTCTTGAGGTATAAATAGAAGCTGACTTTCCCACTTCCACCCCACTTGCTCGCTAATCTCCAGTTAATATAGGGACAAGTTGAAGTTGGTTAGTTTATAATTTCTTTTTTCGAAAAGGTTAGCAGTAGTTACAAGTGGTGAAGGTTTAGAAAACTTGAAATATAACAAGCAGGTTTACGATGAAGTTCTGCTTGAAATCCAGATGGTAATGAAATAAATTGAAATTCGTAAGCTTGTAAGCATACCGATAATAATATATGGGAGTGGTTAGCTGTAGTTAAAAATACGTAAAGCCCTATACGTTTCAGAATATCACAATAGAATATCCCTTCCCATGATTATCAGATGCTAGTGATACAAGTTGAAATTAGTTGATTTATGAATAAACATACAGAACCCCTTGCTTATTTCCCCTTATTCACGTGTGCCCTTAGCCTTGTTTTCCTGCCTGTCTAGAGATAACCGCACTCCATGTGCAAAGGTGCATAGGAGTTCTATCGTGTATTAGTAGTAGCATGAACTGGTTTAAAGTGGTTTTTGGTTTATGATTTTGTTATTTAGTTGTTGAATAGATAGACATCAAAAGGTCATGCATATTTGCAATTTACTCCGGGCTCCACCAATTTCCACGGCAAATAATTGCGCTACGAATTACCTCTAAAACAGCCTGACACCTGACAAGGAATTTTGACATGGCGTAAATTCCAAATTGGCATATAGCTTTTCGACTTTTATCCACCTAGAGAATCAATCACTTTATCAATCAATCAATTAAGTAACTCAGACTAATACATGAATGACAAATGATAGATGAAAGTGACATTTCGTGAAAATACTGGTCTAGACTGGAAAATAACATCGAATTCCCTAATGGCGTGAAAATGTTGATACAGGTTGGTTGAGATATCACAACAACCTTCACCCCAATAAGTGGGATAACGAGTGAGAGAAAATATTGATGATTTCGGGTATATTCCTTTAATTAATAATGTTAGCCTTGGCTGAGAGGGTAGACATTTACGTGATTTTGAATTTGAGGCTAGGCATTTGCGTAGAATTATTATTATTATTTAATTAGTTATTTAAATATGGACAAACTATTTCTGAGATATAGTTTTTAAAAGTTAAATGCAATAATATAATTAAGTATTTATTCATAGGGAAAGCGGTTGAGGTGGAAAACAATGCTGAGGGAGAACGGGTGCAAGAGAAAACTGGAGAAAACTATTGAGTCGGTATGGGAGAAACGGATTTACACTTCCCCCGTCATTCTAAAACTCAATGCAACTAATTGATCAAATGATATCACGAAGCAAAAATAGTAATTTTGCATACAACTATAAGAAAAACGACATTTACCACCGTACGCGCTAAAAACGTGGCATCATTTTTGATGCACAACATTTTTGAAAATTAAAAGCACGATTGAACCGTCAGAGTGATAATGTGAGTGAAAGGAATTCCCCCAAAATCGTAATATTAAAATTGTAAGTCTCAAGTATGATTTACTGGAGCGTATTCAATTAGACCTTTCTCATTGACTCTTATCAAAAATGAATGCATGTAAGTACTGATATGTAGAGGTTAACTAGCGGAAATAGCAGAAAGGTACAAATTTAGCTAGCAAAATTCAGGAAATCCATCATTTTTAAATATTTAATTTTGTCACACTACATAACCAAAAAATAATAATTTTCCGGCCTGGCATGACTTTCTCTAGGGAAGACCGTGAAGCAAGTTTTTGTTGTGCAGCAGCAGGTTAGACGTACTTCAGATCGACATGTCCTATGCCATGCCATGACTTTTGTCTTTGACTTTATCCAACCCGAAGAAATGAACAGCTAATTCGATTAGTTGCCTACAGCACGACTGAAAAGTATACATTAAGTACAGTAAAATGGAGTAAAATAAATTCCGGTGCATAATACACAAAACGAAGACATTGTTTGTTTCTATATCCCTTGGATTAAATCCAAGGAAATGTAGGTGTAGGTGACATTCATGTGTCCTATAACTTCTGCACCTGAACTTGATGGCATGTCGGTGGTTATCATTCTTGCACGCACTCTCAACTGCGTTCAAAGTCATGTGTTTTACTGACATTATTGAATATTATTACATTACTCACTCTCGTTGTAAATCGTGTTTCTATACAGCTATATTTGATTAAAAATAAATATAGTTCATCCAAACTTATCCATTATTTTCTGCGTTTTCTGTTCTGCTGCACCTGTGCACCTTCCTTGTACTTTCGCAAGTTGGGAGTACGTGACTGGATAAAAAAGGACAATAATGCAGTAAAATATATTCCATGTATGCATACCAAATGATGTCATTTGACAACTGATTCTTTCCTCCACCACCATCCACTGAATATTTGAAGAAGAAGAAGAAGAAGTATGCACTTCTTTTAGAACTCAACCGTGACTCAACCACCACATAAATTTCGTACTCTTTTGTTGTAAAAATACATTTTTGCACTCTATTTTTATAAGGCGCACACAACTTTCACTGACAGATTATTGGAGTGACGTAGATATCTAAACCATGAAATGCGCCTTGGAGAATAAACACTAACAAGAGGTATTTTTGGAGTGAACCCATCCATATGACTCAATACGTCGTCCACGACTTCTACTACGTCATTGTACTTATTACACACACGTCATTGTCAGCTATCCATATTCCTGACGTAGTATGTATGTATGCCAAAAGGATTTTAACCTAGCAGCTCATCATGATCATCATCATGATGACCTATTTAGGTTAATCCATTACATTAATGACGTTCCAAAAAAGGTTAAAATGCCGCCTAATGAATGCTTTTAAACTTTGTTTAATTAGTTAGTATGTCATGTCACCCTTCACATCCGTCCAAATTGAAAGGCGTATATTTGCACACCCGAATTTTTCAGCTTTTATGATTGGCCAAGGCCAGCGGTCAATCGATACGGTTTTAATCAAATTAATCTTCCAAATTGAGAGCTCCCAGCCGTCTTGCAATTTACTTATAGTATACGAAATTCTCATGGTTGCACTATTCTCTCACTATTCCCCTTGTCCCGAATAAAAAAACTGACAACTAGCACAACAACAACTGATAACAAACGGAAAGCACTCGTTGCCTTACCTTAATTGGCATTTTCATATTCATGATCTCTGCATACTTTGTCAGAACAGGCCACGGGGCATGCACCTTGATGAAGTGCGTTCGGATATCTTGCACCTTCTGTAATCATAAAAGATTCCTATTTCAATCAAAACTTGCAAAATCCGATAAAGGGAAGAGGGGTTGTTTGTTGGTTGTCAACTTGTTTGGAAGGTCAAACAAAAATCAAATCAACTGACTAGTTCCTTTTTTATCCATTGAATTAATCCTTGGCTACAAATTAGCCGCCGCATGAAGGGAGTCAGTTTTTATATATTCATGGAATATACGAGATTGACCTAAAGGTGCAACTTGTTTGGAAGCATCAAAACCAGAACCAAAATTGTATAAGGCGCAACAACAACATAGTCCTACGGAAAGCGAGGAAGCGGTGAATGCTCATAGTTTTTCGAATTACACTTACCCGGCGAGCCGGATCGGGAAACTCCGACTCAATTTCCAATCCCTCGGCGAGTAAATTTCTAAGAAAAATCTTTCTTCTTTGCTCCTTGCTAAAGTCCAAGTCATCCTCGTACGCAATGACCAGGTCAATTTTGCGAATCCCGTCATTAAAGTATAAGGTATCTCTGTAGCTTGCCGAACTCTAGAAACGTTTGCAAAAGAGACATTAGAGTCATTATTAATGCCATGCTATGCAATTTTCATGGGCATTCTGCTCCTGCATATTTTACAAACCCGACATAATCATACTCATCAATTTCCCAAAGTGTTTACCCTTTGCCTACATAATGAATACACTTTAATAAAGTGATTTATTTAACAAACTGATTCCGTGTCGGGAAGTCAGGCATCTCCATCCAAATTATGAAACAGGCATGAACTTTAGTGCTGCCAGGCCGAAGTTGAAAGCTTGGATGACTAACGCGTAATGAGCACACATTGAGATACCGCATAACGACGTAATTATTATTTCCACAAACACGAAACGAGACATTGGCGACATTACGATAAATAGTATTTTTGAGACCTCTCCCCTCTTCCCTTCTGGATGTACATGTTTACAAAAAGCTAAACCTGGAAGTAACATTGAAAACCAAAGCATAATAATACATACTACGTGCATGCGGCAAGGAAGTACAGATATAGTTCACTGTGTCAGTGTCAATCACCCACTTTGCGAGGAAACTATTTACTACTATAACCTGCACGTTGGACTTGGACTTGTGGGATATAAATAATATCATAAAGTTTTCCTTTCAGGAAGCCTGGGTTATATAAACACCATAAAACAACCTGTAATATCCCCATCCCATCCCCCATCCTATCATCATCATTCTCTATAAAACTTTCATTTTATATATAGCCGCACGACGACAGCATGCTTCCGTTGTTTACAATACATTTATCCCCAAATTCCTCCAAATAGCAACTTTATCTCCAAGGCGAGATATAACGAGCATCACAAGACACGTACACGCTCTTTGAGGCGTAGTGCAATTATTTTGAAACTCTGTCATCACATCAGTCACTCCCAAGTGGGGCTTAGGCATGAGGAGCAGCAGGCATGTCGGAAAAAAATATAAAAAAATAACGACCTTTTCCCATATATGCCCGAAGAAGAAGAAATTGCATGAAGAAATAAATTTAAGAAATGTGTCTTTATCCACACAGCCTAATAAATAGGATAACTATATGACTACATATATTTTTTCGTATTTAAAAGCTTTCAATTTTCCGTCCGACTCATTAGCAATTCAGCTGAAGGCTCCCTTTATATGTACGAAACTGGATTTGTTCCACACATTTTGTTTTTTTTTTGTTTCGAAACTATATTACTTATGCTCCGCTCCTGTATACATTTTCGAAGTATTGACACATTGAAACCATGAATGCGTCATTTCCCCCTCTTTTCTTTTCCTTGAGCTGCCCGCTTGTTGTCATTTATAATTCATGTCGGTTTGGACATGATGGATTCGACGTGTATTTGTTAAGTTTTTCTCTAGAGTATTCAGTCAGCAGACACAAGACTGGAGGAAAAGGAGCAATAGGCATTGCTTCGTTGCTGGAGTATATATATGATGATGCCACATTGACATAACTTTCTCCTTGTCTTGTCGTGCAATATTTTTTTTCTGTCGATTTCCGCCGTGTATGTACCCTGCCTCACATGAGCGACGGTCTATGCTTAATAGGTATTTGTACTTTGTACGCGATGCTTTTATGTGATATGATATCGGGAATGGAATATATGGAATGCGAAGTGGAGTTGACATTATTCCCTTGCCAAACGTGGTCAAACTTTTTTTATTTCACCGATATGCGATAACACGGACGGGCATAAATTTCTCAGGATATTTTTCAGTACATGCAAACACAAAAGATGGATTGCCACATCAGCTTGAAAAATGTTTCAAGATGGGATAACCTCATAATATGGCCTAGTCATGCGGTCATTTTGTGTATGTAGAAATTTGCAAACTTATCCCTGCGTTACGTTACGTTGTACATTTGTTTACACAAAAGGGAAATGTTGTTGTACTCCTTGGTTGGCTGCATAAAACATTTATAGGCTGATTTCTACTGCTTTTTTGCAAACTTTGAAATGCTTGGGTCTTTAGGAGTGAACTAGATATGTGCAGTAGGGCTTTGGTTTTGCTGCAAACCGCGACGGAATCGATGGACAATGTCCTGGACAATTCAAATCTCAATTTGATTATAAGTAGGATTATCATTTCGTCTATTTCAGGTAGTTTCACGCAATTAGTTTCGAATGAGGACAATATCGACGAGCAAGCCACAAAATAGTTTATCTTATTTGAATTTTGACATCCTGGTTTTATACCAGTCTTAATTAATGCAAAAAAATGCATTTTACGCAATTTCTTATCTCCTTCTAGTTTATGCTAATTAGGTGTTTACAAAATAAATTGAATTTACAATGCTACATGAAAATTTACTCATTTTCGACTCCTCTCTTTTGTATCAAATTTCCTGAGCCATCCTATGAACAGTCTGATTGTGAGTCGGCCTCTAATCTGGTAGTCGCTATAGACAAAAGGTAACACGCCGCGTTCATCGTTTGATGCTAGTATAAAAGCTTTAGTAGGGCAATTGCTGAGCAAAAAATTCGATTAGAGGGTTTTGAGCAGCATGAAATGAAGCATGACTTTATAGCCGATATGGTATTTGAGGGTAAGGTTACTAAGTCAATGTCCTACTGGGGCATCGCATATTATATGATGATATTCAGGTCAAGTTCCCAATACCAACTATTATTTTTCGGGGTGGATGTATGTTTGCAGTGGCTTCAACAACCATTATTAACTTGACATTCGTGAATTTCCAGAGTGATGGTATGATGCCTACATTTCACAGTGCATGGCTTGATATGGTAGTTGAACGATAAAGTATCTTTGTTTTTGTTTGCGTTAGTTGGAGTAAATGCCAGAAATTTTAACTGTCCACACAAAGGAACTTAATGAAAAGAAGAAAGACGAGTTAAAATGAGTCTGGACTGGATTGAGTGGAAATGGGAAACTACTATTTACGTAGACTAATGACACTGACGGGGACGGGAACGATGATGAGCGTGGATGGAAAATGGCATCGCATCAAGCCACAAGATGATTACACGAAAATGCATGAAATTGACGTAAATTTTGTCAAATGACACAACCCATTTCTAGGCAAATACTGTCTCGCGCACGTCGTCGCATGTATTTGTGAACTTCAATTACGTGCAATTAGAAACATGCCATATATATGCCATCCTGTATAGCGAAAACCATTAAAATAGAATCTTACAGCTGAAGACGAGGACGAGGCAGTGGTCGGTCGTCGAGGTGGGTCGGGGCTGGAATTACTATCAGCAATTTCCGTTTCCAGATCCAGTATCAACCCCGGATTGTCATAGCCTTCACGTTTAATACGCTCGCTGTCTGCATCTGAAATGGATGAGTAAATGCATCAATTTAATTCTTTCTATTTTCCTGTTGGATCCCCTCTGGGGAAATAAAACGGGGTTTTTCTTCTTATTCAATCGTGTTGTGTATAACACCCGCTGGAACGACAATTATAGATATTATGTTACGCTGCGTGAAAGCATTTTATTGATTACGGATGTGGAGAAAGGAGGACTGTCACCTGTCCTTCAATAATTGTCATTTATGACAATAATGACATGCCAAATGTGATACAAGAGAAAAAAGTGCGAGTGTGTGTCATAATGCACGGGAAGCACCTACTCCGTCCCATTTGCACCACAAATCTAAATGGTCCTTCTTTTGCCAACGGGGTTGTGTAAATGTTATCTACAATTTCCCACAATGTGGTATTATAAGAGCTAGAAGGTCTAGGGCGTGGAAAAATAACTGGGTATATAAAATACACGTGCTTGTAGCTGATAAAGTGGTGAGAAGGAACATTTTTGGTACCAAAAGTGTTTCTTTTTGTCCATATTATATTATTATTATTGCGAATCCTTTTGTACCTTTCCCAGCTCCAGAGTTGTTCCCTGTCATGTTTTATAGTTTAAGGCGAGAAACTCCTCGTTTTTATTATTTATTCAGGTTGGCACTCTGCAAACTTCTACTATAGTTACCTTTAGTTCAAGAATTAGTAACAAACTGTGGCGTTTAAATCGCTTAAAATAGGGTTCCCTAATAGCCTTGCCTAATTGTCATTTCTCCCGAAATGAAATGTTATTTTTGGAGGAAGGTGATCCAATAAAGACAGCCAACTCCATGGTCGTCCAAACTCTGACATGATACTGAAGAGACAGATATACGGATAATGGTTTTTCAATTTTTCACAATAATACTCGAGCTTATGATGAGGTGTAGTTTACTGTGGCATTGTGCCGCTATTGATATAAACTGAGCTTGTTAAATGTATAATGACATGAGAGGCTGTACTTGTTGTCCATGCAGAGAGGACACACAGGTTTTCTTATCCATTTTCATGTCGTGCTGAACAACTACTGTCACCACAATGCCCATTTTCTTGTATTACACTCGTTCGTGATAGTAGTAGAATGAGTTGAGTTTGAAAAGCAATTGTCTGAGCTACAGGTATCAGGGACAAGTGTGGTTTTAGATGAGGTGTAAAATATATATTATCATTTTTCATTACGTTCAGAAGCACGGCTTACATCATGCGTGAACAAATTAAAACGGAAACCAGTCAAGCAAAGCAATTTTCTGCAAACCACTCCGAGGAGACTCCGACATTGGCATAGGTATATATTTTTGATTATCGACACATTCCCCATATGTACGTTGTTGCCTGTGACCCATCTTAAAGTGTTCTACTTACTGAAATACTTATGTCGTGCTCAGCTCACTTTGTTTTACATGCCGTGCATGACGAAAAATTGCGCCTGGTCTAGCAATCAGGATATACACGAAAGTGAGTGTCAATTGGATGTAATACACGTATTTTGTTCTAAAGTGTTCAGTCAACATTACGGAATTGTAATGTGGAACCCAGAGTTAACGCCACACTTTAAATAAATAAATTACAGTTGAAATTTCAAGGTTTTACACATGTATCCCTCTTGCCACCTGTTTAAAACACGACCATTTGCTTGTTTACGTCTCTCGTGGCGTTTCTTCCATGATTTAATTTTTTGCAATTTTATGCACCTACAGAGAATACGGTGATAAGGACACAGCTAAATGAAACTAAACACAGGTATCAGCCCCACCTCAACTTGCCATCAAGTGCTTTAGAATGAATGTACATGAATAATACTTAAGTATACCATGTTTGAGAGGGATGCCAAAATATGTGAAGTATATCGTTTTTAAATGAAATTTAATACCAATAAATCACTAAATTATACAATAAAATTACTCCTGACACATAACATGCCAAAAGCGATAATAATTACCAGGTTTTTGATAGGCGACGTGTCCAAGTTGCGAAATGAACTGGTGATAACTATGGTCAGACTTTTGGGGTATGGTGAAATTTGAATCGACAAACTTGTCCGAGTTGGCACCAATAATGGCTTTCCCGTTCCCAATCCCTTTTGCGCTTTGATTTCCTCGCCGAATATGGTTGTGGGAGTCGTTCAAAAGTTGAGACCTTCTACTGTAGTGACTACTCCGGTAGCCTCCATTCATCTTGTGATGATGCCCGTGATGTCCGCTCCGATGACCAAATTTACTACTGGTATATCGTGACGTGGGAGGACCGTTGGAGTAGTAGTTTCCGTTTTCATAGTCCCCTGCAATCCCAGTTTGCTGGTGGTGGTTGGAAATAGGGTCACTGTGCATTGTTGGAAACTCTCGAACCACCATGTGCGGGAGTGGGGGCAAATTGGATACGTCTAGGGCGCCCAGCTCTTGGTTGACCGTGTCGGGTCTTTTCATATCCATGATTTTCTATTATTTCTCAAACTTTCCCCTCACTTGCCCAACTGTCTAGTCGAAACTAGAAATTGTACTAAAAATTCAACAATAAGTGGCCTACTACTCACGAACGAGAATCCACAAGTTCTATTGTCGCTACTAGTGAAAGTCATCTAAAGGTAAAGGTACTTCTATATAGCTCCCGTTTATCCGTATACTATGAGAAACTTTCACGGCACAACCACCTCACTTTCTGATGTCCGCATTCCAGCCAGCACACGGGGAAACTGGTCGACGGGTAAATGCCACGAGAAGTTTATAAAGGAAGCGGCTGGATGAGCATGTTATGGTGAAGGTTTCTTTTTCGCAAGCTATCTATCTATCTATCCATCCACTCGTCGCTCTTCTGTTTGTGCTTATATTTCCTCACTCAGTGTCCTCTCCAAAACAACGGTTTTCCACAAAATATAAAGTTCAATCAAATAAGTATGAAATGAATCCTATACTATTCCATTGCTCTTCAGTGCACACACATGTCAGAAAATCCATAAAATCCAAAAAAAAGACAAACATTATTTTTTATTTCAAAATGAAAAATGCAGTGCAAGTCTTGTTTTGCTCCCCCTATCTTAAAGAAATGGCCGACAGAGAATCGTAATAATAATAATAGCCATTTTTATTATTATGCAGGTACTCCGCTTTTCGCTTAGTTCGGAAAGGAAAATGTGCATAAACAAAAAGCCACCGCAGTGTTGAGTGAAGGACAAGCTAAATGGGCGACTGGAACACTTTTGAAAGTAAATAATAAATAAAAATGAGAGCAGTTAAAGCAACCTTCGGTTTAGAGTGGTCTGATTGTGAGTTGCCGGACGGATTTGCAGTCGTCAATGCTACTGCTAATTATACGGTTTCATGTTTGCGATTTCCAATTTTGCATTCGAGGAGAAATCCACGTGAGAAACGGGAAGTTGATGCTGTAATTGATGGTTTACTGAAAAATGAACATTTTTAACGCCGTGAATGCCTGCATACGATACATTTTTATGGGTTATGATTTAAATAATAATAATAGTAATAACTAAAAACTGCAGCTGGCAATTAGCAGTGGACGTATGTGTACTAATCACAATTAATGCTAGCTTCGGATTCGGTCGTATAATGACTTATTGTAGCATCTGTACAAAAGTAGGCCAGCGGACATCAATGAAATATTACCTCAAAAACTGGATGACAGCTGTGATAGGAGAAGTGATGAACTTGACACATCAGTTTTATTATGATTAATTTATTATGGTTTCATAGCTTTGGCTAATCCTCTGCCTCATCATGTCTCTTCTATTGTGGGAACTTGAGTTCCTTTTCAAAGCTCCTCCAGCCCCACTCCAAAATCTAATTTCATTGTCATTGCCAACCAGCTGCCCTCAGAATTCGTAGTAAATAAAATAAAAGCGTGATTCTCGATTTGTGAGGATTAGCGCTAATGAATATGCCAGAATGAGGTACAGGTACGGTAATGAAATTCATGGATTGCGTGTCACGATAGTTGTCAATATGATGACACTTCATGAGCCGCCATGGAGCATTCGTTAGACATATGAAATTCTGACGTTTTCGCTGATAAACTTTGACACTAATAGCATCACACTAGGTGTCTAGAAAAGAGAATATATACATTGACACGTGATGGATCATGACAGGTTGTCTAACTTTTTTCGCATTCCCAAATGCACATTCATGTCCTTGACATTTAGCGGACGCAAGTGAAAAGGTGAATCATCAATATCATCATCATCATCATCAAGGTTATTAAAATGATCAATAACGCACCAAAAATTGAATCCACTTCTTGTCAATCAAAGAAGGCTGGAATTGTCGTAACGTAGCTAGGATCCAATAAACCAGTGAAATGCATACAATTAAAATATAAATCAAGTAAACGATTAATTCGGCTCCATGAAGTTTCCACAAGCATAATAAACAGCAAATTTTGAGACGCTTTCACTCTCATTTTGCGTGACACGAAACCAAGCATAGATAATTCCACGTTTTGGCGAAGCAAGCAACGAAACGTACAACAGGAAAACTCCTTAACAAAAGGTGCATACCAAATATATGCATGATATCTGATTGCACAAGCTAGTATCAAATTGGAAACCACAGTTTAAAATTACGCTACAAATTCTCGAGTGTGCTGAATATTTTATGAGACGCAAGGTAATCTGATTGTGAGTTCATCCGTGTCGGTGGTGAGGTGAATGAATCCCTATTAGTTGTACGGGAATAGCTTGCACCACTAGCTCGACAATGAGCAATCAATAATCCTTTATAACCAATGCATAATACGCACGATAATACTTATAATCAATAATTTCATTGAACCATAACTTCATATATCCACTATTCTATTCTCATTCCAATTTTAACTTGTTGTCATTAATGTCGTTAGAGTAACACCAGGAAACAACCCCCAAACACGGATTTTTATTATACACTCTACTATGGATCTATCTACTTTCCGCGGTGTTTGTTCGTGTGCCTAGTGCCTATATGTATCCATCTACATTTATTGCGAAATACGAATTCCTTCAACACTATAGTACTATCAATTTTGCCAATCTCATGTCGTTATGCAATATTACAGTTTGGCTATTTGGATAGTTGCTTACTAAGTTAAGAAGAAGGGAAACCAAAAAAAAATTCTTCAGCCTTTATTCAAAAATCTTAACCTGACAGTACCTTAACTTAGCTTTTGTTTGGATACACTGATTACTGATGTTTGGAACTGCAAGATCCATGCACACAAACTAAAAACGCGCTGAAAGTTTGCGGGAGGGGCTGGAGCTTTACCACGCAAAAGAGTTTCCAATTTTAAAAGATAGCATATTGCCGAGGTCCGAGGTCAGAAGGTCAGTCAGTGGATGCAATTTGTTGTCGAGATATAATGTAACAAAATCGTGTTGACTTTCGCCCCACTTCCACGGTTGTTCCAGAATGCGGTTATCTTCGAACTTGTGCGAGATGTTGAGATAAATCCTTGTGGGAAGTTTAGTTTTAAAATCTAAAAGTACGGTT
>JAANSN010001182.1:0-37353 GCA_036850665.1 Dicranocentrus wangi | reverse complement strand
GTAATTCGGTTCGGTCGGTGGTGTGTGCTGCACTACATCAACATCATAGCAACCAATAGGGATGTAGTGTGGGCACAACGGCCCAACAAATTATTTCACACCTGCCACAATCCCGACAAGATGACATCATGTACCTCCTATATATTTTATTGGATTGTGCATAAAGAAAATTTTTCTCCCTCTTCTTCTTCACTTAGCATGAAGTGCTTTTTGAAAAATCACAGAAATGGGAATCGTACATATTCTCATGGAGAGGGAAAGGAGAGGAGAGGACAACTGAGCGCAACGGTGTGGTGTGGAGAGAGGGAATCGAGCGTCTTTTTATTTTACTTTCTTCCGTTTTGGATCCCGATCCCGAGCCCGGTTTTCATTGTACTCAAAAAAAGGTACACGGTACACATTCTATGGATCTCTCATATATTATTGCATGTTGCATATGATGATGCTGTCGTAAGTTTGCCTTTTCCAATGATCCCATCTCTACTGCTTTTTTATTTAGCTACATGGCATACATACTTAGTATATTCAAAGAAGTGCTGGCAGGGAAATGGTAAAGAGGAAACAAAAGAAGGCATTAGTTGTAAAAAGTGTAAGCACCTCCTCCTTCCTACTACTCTTCTGTGTATTCAAAGAGGGTTTTTGTATGAAAAGTGTGAGAACTGACAAGCACTTTCCATTTCTCATTTATACATAATAAACTTTTGAATAACTGGTGAAACTACAAAGTTGTTTTTTAATCTTCTCTGCTCTAACCGTGAACAAGAAGCTGTCATATGAAGGCAACAAAACAAGTAATTATTAGTGAAGTGAGTGAATGGCAGTAGAACGCCATGCACTTTGTCTCAATAGCACTAATATAATGCTTACTTCAAAAGCTTTGAATGGAGCAGTTTGAACATTTGATATATCCTCTTCTTCTTTTCAAGTGCGACATCATCCACATTCAATCCACCAAAAAAACATGATCAACAAAGTCATCCCATCCTTATGCTCATTCTACAAATGGAGATGATCAGTTGGCTTCAGATTTGAAAGAAAAAATTCACAGAATGGGCACTTCAGCCGCTCCGGGCTATTTAAAAAAACTAAGCTTGGTATCGCTACCATTACAGCAAGAGCTATTTCTTAAAGTGAAATAATTAAGAATATTATTATACGGGTTTAACAATAACTACAGTTTTTGCTGTTGTACTTGTTATGATGGCCAAAAATGTTTGCAATTATTAATTGGTCCACGCATTTTAAGTTTTTCCGGATAATGGAAAAATGCTTGCAATTCTCCACATTAGTTTTTCTTCTTCCCCATTTTACAGCACCTATAATCTATCTTCCCGCAATGTAATAGACAGTAAAAGCTTTCCCCGATTTGATCGAGTAGATTGGTAGTTGTCAGTTGTCAAATCACATAATGGAGGATTTTGTCGTGGTTGTAGCATAAATATATAAAAATTTGAAATTAACAACAGCAGCACCACCATGATTATGATGACAATACATTTCATGGAGATCCCTGCTGTATCCGGGAGCATGATCTTGTGTGATGTGATCAAAATCCTCTTTTTTCTTTCACAATAAAATGAAAATGGATTGAAAGTAATCAGGATGGTGTTCCTTTCTCTCTCTCTCTCTCTCTCTCTCTCTCTCTCACTCACTCTATCTATCTGTAATACATAATATGCAATCCGGGTGAGTGTCAATGATGATGGAGGATTTAAAATGAGAATGAATCCTTCCATTCAAACCTACTTTTATACACGTGTGTAGTAGTAACATGTGGTGTGTGAACCTAAATCATCCACAAAAGAGCTCTTTTTTCTCTTCCACATTCAATCCCTTTCCATCCATCCTTACTTTTAGTAAAGGGGCCCGAGTATAAAAAAAATATTGCACAAGCTGGCAGTCTTTTTTTCCTTCCTTCCTACCAATTGCAATAGTAAAAAAAGAGTGATGCTGTTGTGTGTGGCTGATCATAAAAAACGATGTGCCATCATCATCACCCACCTATCCCGTATATGGGTATTATAAAAACCTTCCGTTTCCATCCAATACACATTACCGGTGCCATTTTCATCCTAATCATTTCCCAATTTTCAATAGACATTCTATATTCCCAAGCAATAGGTAAGTAAGTTGTGCATCATGTGCAGTTTTCCAAAGGACAGGATAAATACTTTCGATGCTCTACCAAAAGAAGACCATGTTAGTTTAAAGAGGAAAAGAATGAGCTGTTCTATTCCAGATTTCTTCTTTTTTTATTCGAGCCATTCGAGGAGGTGGAGTAGACAAGGGTGTCGAAGATGGTTTCTCGTCTGGAAATTGCTGGGAAAAAATACCGAGTAGTTTAAAAAAAACATATATATTCTCTTGAAGCTTTTCTCGGTTTGCTGCATATAGGTATATATCCATATCCTCCTTTTTCTGGGGGAAAATAAGCCGGAGAAAGCATCATCATATAATAATAGCAGTTATATATATACACACATAATATTCGCTCACACTTTGTGAGAAAAGACTGTCTCTATCTGTATATAACATAGCAGCAGCCACTGTAGCTGTATTATGGGATGGTTTACCCAGAGATGTAAAGGATTTCTAGTGCAAAGGCTCCCTAATCGTACGTATAACAGTTATAAGTTTTTTGTGTTAGAAAGTGAAGTGGAGGGAGGAGGCGAAGACGATGGGAAAAAGCATGGAAAAAGATATATCTAGCAGAAAAAGTAACTTCAATCGAAGTCTAATTTTGATGAAAGTGCTGACTTTTGTGTTATTTTTCATTGCCGGATAGCTTTTGGCAGTTACAGAATTGGAAAAAATTTTCCTATTCCCTCTTTGATCACGTAGATTTGTTGCTGCTCGGCTCTTTCCTTTCTCGCTTTTTTTTATTCCTTTTCAGTTGCAGGCTCCTCACGGTATACAGACCGAGCCCTTCTGATCGTGAGTTCTGAAGTGGAATATATAGATAGATCATCGGGGGAAAATACTTAATATTGAATATATATATAAGCATCGCTTATCGGGACGAGGAGGCGAAGAAGGAGAGATAGGAATCCCATTCAGTTCAGCAGTAGAAGTATTAACAGCAGCAGAAGCTGTTATACAAGTCTTTTGAGTCTATGTCAATGTGACAATAAACTATAGATTTGATGCGTTAGGCTGGCTACATTGCCGATGCTTTATGTAAATTGAAGTTAACACCAACACCGCATTTAACACTGGGGATCTGGAACGCATTTCCAGTAATTAATTCTCCCACTTTGAAGTTTTTTTTTCAGAGGAGGGGATCAAGTGTGTTTTTTATTTAGTTGATTGCGCCTTGCGAAACTGAGGCTACCGCAAACTAGGAGTTTTTTTTGACGTGATGGAAATGATATATATTATAGCGTGTATGGTTTCAATTCGATGACATTTAGCTTAAAATACCACGAAACTTTTGTTAGTTACATATATTCATGAGTTAACAAGAGATTCCGTGTCTACGCGGGTGCATGCTGCACACGTCACCCGGTACAATTCTTTTTTACTAGTAATTAGAGCTATAATTACAACCATATTAGGCACGACAATTCACATCACATAATATGAGGTACAGTAATAATCTAGTGATTTTAAAAGAGTCAATCGCCTTAACCGCAATTCCTCACTTTTGTAATAATAATAATAATATTTTATTTAAGAGTCGACAAACCAAGGCCAATCGCTCACCACAATAGCTCGTATATATACATCTTCCCTCCTGAAACAGGAAACTTGATTTTCAAGTGGAATCACCACCACGCACTGGATAAATACAACTTGTATGTACGGAAACAAAACGGAGTGAACAAATATTGGCCAAGTCTATATATTTAAGTATCCAAATTCCAAACACACACCAGTAGTAAATCTGATAAGCAGGGAACAAGAAGGAACCCCAACGAAACGACAGGGGATTTATTAGTGCTAAAAAGGAGTAAAAAATATAAAAAGAGTCTTTTCAATAGAGAGAGCTCCACTCATTTAATCTGGAGAGTCAGGTTCCCTTTTTTCCGTTTATGTACATAATACCCCAGCCTATTTAATCCTCCGCACACACAAGCCGGCCGAACTACTTGAGCATGTGACTAGCTCCTCATTGAAACTCAACGAGTCATTAAAAAGTTACAGTTACAGGGTGGTTTACGTTTCACTCAAAGTACTCGCTAAGAAACCGTGAAATGATGAAGACGAGAGAGAGAGAGGCGATAGTAGTGTAGTCGAAGCAATCTTACTATTAGTGCTGTGGATTCTTCAAGTTCCGAATTTCTTTTTTAAAAAAATTCAAAGGGAAACCACGGGGAAACAGAATGCGAAAGTAGGGATGAATAAGTATAAAACGCGGTATATATAGCATCTTAAAAGTTTTTTTTTTGTCCGTGGATATTTAGCAAATGAGAAGAACCCGAAGGAGCTCTAGTTTCACAACTGAACTGACAATCTTTCTAGATTGAAATCAGGCGAAAGAAAAAAAAACCTACAGGCATGAAGAATTGGACCTAAACTAAACTAATACTACAAGTTAATAAAACACACTAGGAAATTCAACTCTCCTCACGTTGACTGACTAGAAAATAGCGTGGTGATGGTTAGTGAGAAATGAGTCACTTGTACATTGCGCCACAGCGTAGTGTCATTTTATTCAATTTCCAACGAATTTTGTGCTGCATATAACAGGTCAGTTGACGGTTCCAGTTTAGTTCTGTCATAGTCATATATGACGCGTATTTGTATATGTATGTGTGGAGAGATGCTTCAAACAAAATTCCATTTTGTTACCATCTTGGTTTTTGGATGCAAATTGTTTGTTTTTGATGAGTAGGAGGAGGATGATTTTGGGTAAGAAAATGTGTCGGGTCGGGGGGAACCAGTAGATTCGGGTCTCGGGGTCACGAGTTTCCCATCCGGAACTCAGTGGTTGTCGTTGACTTAGTGTCTTTCTACCCACAGTACCATAGAACAATTTTTAAATAGAAAAATCAATTCCAGTGGAACATACAATTCCATGTAGCAATGACTAAAAGTTTAGTTTATTAAAATACTTAAGTTACACGCACGTAAAATGACAGCATAAAACAACACAAAATTAGATTTTCTGCATTTCGAAACAAAATCTTTGAATAGCATATTTGCTTCTAGTTTTATTAATTGCTACTAGCGTTTAAGACCGGGTTAGAAAATCTGGAAACGGCCTTGCTGTAACTCAGCGTAGGGAATCAAAACTCTAAATATTTTTAAGGACAACTGTAGACAAAAATAACAGTCATTGCTGTTGGTTAACATCAGTCAATTGCTGTTTCTTAAGATCAGTCAATTACTGTCTCAATTTCAGAAGTGTTTTTTGATCTTCATAACTTCCCAAGGGTTTTCGAATGACACCCCATTAGCTATAAGTAGCTTGCCATTTGAAAAAATAATTTGACTTGACCTTAGACCCAGTGGCGTTTGACCGATTTGATTCAAAATCATTCAGTCGATTGCTTATGACCTATATAACTGTTGTGCCAAGTTTGAGCTAAATCGGTCAACTGGGCTAGGCGCTAGTGTTGACCGACGGACAAACATGAGTAAAGCAATACTAGCTAAAAGCTTAGCAGAGAAGGAAATGGACTTTTTTGTGTACGACTTTTGCTACATCATCCACGATGGTACCCTATTATAACAGAAAGTAGACATAGACATTCCGTTTCTACTTTCTCCGTTTAGTCAACGAACGAACAGATTGTGATGTTCGTATAAGAAGGCTCATGTAAAAAAAATGCAACTTTTGCATCCGGCTATTTTCAAAAGGTATATAAATACATAAGTATATATGTATCTACTTAGCTACTTTCTTTTCTTGGCTCCTTTTGAATGGCTAATAAAACTGTTCATTCCGTCCTTCTTGCTGCCTTAACTCTTGACTCGACTCACTTCATCACTTTCTCGCTCCTTTCCCTCTTCCGTATTCACACGGTATTATTGAAGATTTTGAGATGATAATGAAGAAAAAGGAAGTTACGAGTTAAGCATTTAAAGATTGCTCTGTGCCAGAGAAAAACATTCTGTAAATGAGAAAGTACTTACTTTCCTTTCTTTCTTACTCACACAACTTTTCTCTCCCGTTTACTCGGCTTTCCTTCGCCAAGGGAGTTTTATATTTGGCTCAAGAAGTCGAACTAGTAGGAAAGAAGAAAGTTAATTCGGCGCGTCAAACTCTTTCCCTTCGTTTCGTATTGGTGGCAATGTTGTTGGTAATTTGACGTGGATTACACAACTTGAGCTTTCTACACTTTTTTTTCTTTCTACCTGCACAGGAGCACTTTCTTTCGTTCTGGTAGCAAAGAATTTAGTAAATAAAAGGCTACGGTTTACTATAAATCCGTTTCATGTGTACCAGCGAAAAAAAGTATCTTGATAAATTTTCAGAAAAGTTCAAGGTGGGCAGGGACTATTCGACATGACTTTTATAATCACCCCGTTTGCGTTCTTGCAGAACAACGACGTTCAAAAATCCTAAAATTTCAGTTTTGAATTAAACGAATTATAAATTCATTGGCAACGCCGTAATTGTTTGGCATTCCAGCACCTCGCCTCAAGGTCGCACTACATAAATTAACGCTGTTGTCCAATATAAACACACGTGCCTGGACATTTAGCGTGTAAACATATTATTCCAGTAATCGTAAATTAACAATACGCACAGTATTATTTGCTGCCTAAAACCTTTAATTTGAATGGCTCAATTGATTACACGGACGGCTTGTGGCTCAGTTTACAATTGTGTGTGCATCATTTTGTCATTTTATGCAACCCCTTGATACACATCGCCATTGCATTACCCACACCACACACACATTTGACGCATTAATCGTTTCACAAAGTTGTTTTGCTATCTGGAGTCACATCAAAACCGTCGCACTTCCTTCCCCATCATTCCAATTACAAGTAAATGGAGTGTATAAAACCTTCCATGTCATCATCAATAAAACGTATTTTATGCAACTGCACCCAATTTTAACAACATCTGGAGCTGGCTGGCTGGCTGGTTGGTTGGACCGGGTTAATGTCCTGATTATACTGTCACCAGTCCACACAACAACCCTAAAATACTCCCAAAATAATCAGCTATAAATAAATAAAAAACTGTAAAACTTGCAACTCCTCTGCCTGGAAGCATCACATTCTAATTTCCCCTTTTTCATAGTAAATGAGCAACACTCAACGATAACTTTGCCCAATATCCGTCCAGTTTAATAATCCTAAGCCATATGATATGATTTTTTATTTCTGTCGGGTCTGCTGGAGACCCTAATGGCTCTTTAATTTTTTAAAGAGTGCTTCCCACTCGGAGCATTCAGTTCCCTAATCTACGCACAGCATCACTTGTTTCGTGGACCAGCTTTTGGCATACAAGATAAAAAAGAAAAAGTGAAAAGCAATTCATTTAGTTGACTGCTGCTCCCTCGCAGAAGAGCAGCAGTGCTCCATCAAATCTGACCCATTATGAGTAAGCCCATTAGGCAATATCTTTTTTGGAGAATAAGAGAATGGAACACAAATATATAAATATATATATATATATCAATAATAAGCTCATCATAATCATTATTTATAGCAATGTCTCATTACTTCAATGGAACACACCCATTCAATTTTTTTCCCTTCTCTGATCCTTAAAATGTATTACAGCTTTGAGGGGTTTGAGTCGCGTTTCATCTTTGTAGTTGGCCATGTATTTGAAAAGTATCCCTTCCTTTGAAGTACTTCAGATTACGATGTGTCATGTGTGGACAACAATTTACACACAGCAAAAGGGAGGCATTAGCCAGCCAGGCAGTCGGTATACTATTTACACGCGCATTATAATATACGTTTTATATAACCTTCCGGAGCATTTTATATATTATTATGTCTCTCTGGTCAGGGCAGAAGAGAGTGATGAAGTCTCTATAGTGCCAGCCAACCCCGAAAGGATGAATGCACTCATCCAGCTCCATCATTTTCGAGTACTTTCATCCGAGCACTTTCCGCTGGCTGGCGGACCCTATAAAAACTTATATATAAAAAACAAATCAGAGCAGTTAAAACACAAGGGAAATATTAGAGTGAATGCGGTTGAATAATATTGCCAAATGTTGTTGATTTCGGTGTGATAGGGGAAAAGGGACGACGCGCTTTGTGAGTCTGCTGCGGGCCCAGCAGTGAAAGGGAATAAAAAAAAGGATACAGAGACGGAGTCTCCTCCGAGTTTTGGAGTGATGATGTAGTGATTTAAGAATATTAGGGCTCTGTCCTCGGCGAGCTGCCTGCCTGCCTTACACATCATCATTTCCAGTTTTAATGCCAAAGCAAAGCGGATAGGCAAGAAAGACGACGGAGGAAAGGAAAAAGGGATAAAGAAAAACAGGAAGGAGGGATTCACGTATCCAAACTAATCAAAAAATTGATCTTGATGGTTCCGTGGTGGTGGTGTGGAGGGTATTAGAGACGATTACGGAGATTATGTTTTGGTGATGATGACTATGAGGATTCTTTGGCAGCAGCTCTCCCACAACAACCTAAAATGAGAAAGCTATTTCCCATTTTTCCACACATTATTAAAAGTCAGTGAACCCCGTAATACTAGTTTTTACAAGAAGGCTACTCCTAAGTAGGTAGGTATGTAGTACATAAATGGTACTTAAACTACTGTCCCAATTAGTAACGGTTTGGTAGATTTAGTACCATATAATTAGTACGCAATATTATTATCCCAGCTATATAGTTTTTCTGCTTTTTTGCATGATGATCCTAAGACAAGGCAAAAATAATAATAGCCACTCTATAAGAAATCGAGAGAAGGGATTTGAGATGTGACGTATGATTTCATCCTTGGCAGCATCATCAAATGTGTAATTCATTGTCTTCATAGTTGATTAATTACTGGCGATACGAAAGGAATATATTATGGAGTGAGCAGAGTAATAACAACTTGTTCACCAGCAAAATATGATGTGAATAGAGATTTGGGAGAATACCGAGGACGCGAGGACCGTATGGTGACTTATCTGATGATGATGATGATGACGACGACGGGTAAATGGAGATGTGCAGCCACCGCATTAACCCCTCTGTCTCCCTTTTGACAATACCATTTACTGTTTACTTGGCCGTATCCACACACACATATTCAACATGTGTGGAGATGAAAGTGAGTGGACTATTAATAGGACTGGGAGACGAGAAGAGTGGTATTCAGAGAGAGAGAGAGAGAGAGAGAGAGATCCTTTCAGGCAGTTTCCCTAACAGCCAAAAACCACCCTTACTTATATCTAGGTATCCTTTGTAACACCCTCTATAATCAAGTTGATACATGCGTTTTTGTGTGATGATGATATAGTTGAGCTGATGTGAGTGAGTATATAAAAGAATGACGTATTTTTCCACATCATATTATCCAGAGTGGCCCGCCGGGGTGGTTCTGAGTGAGGCCATCAAAAGTGATGATCAGAAAAGAGTCAAAAAGGAGATGAACTCATCAGTACACAACAGCTCTATTAATTAAGAAGTAAAGAGGGAAATCAGTGGAGTCGGGGGGAAAAAGAGGAAAAGAGTAGTAGGGAACAATAGGAGAAAGATAATATTCACTAGGGATATATTATTATTTGGGAAGTAAGTAGAGTAGAAGTAGGCTGGCTGGCAGACTGGCTTGATGTGAGTGAACTATTTGATGATGACGGTGAAATTCGAGGTTGATCACGACGACGACGACGACGACGACGACGGCCACGATGATGCGTATTATGTATCAACCAGAGTAGCGTGTTTTACATGATGATTAAGTTGAATCACACCAACTTTTTCCAGCTACTTTACCTTAATGATGAAATCAAAGTTGGGTTTTCTTACAACAAAACCCTTTTTTGGTTCCTTTGATTATCAGATGAAAGCATATGGTTTCGGCATTCGGTGGGGTGGGTGGTGCAGAGTCAGAGTCTCCCACCCCTACCAATTTATTTTCGCTATAAAGAAGAACTTTGAACTACACAATAAAGATTAGTTAGTTGGTATAAACTGGCAAATAATGTAACAAAAATGTCAAGGTGAGGAATGATTTTTTTCATTAAAAGTTTGCTCGGCCTTTTTAGTCCCGAACGAAGCTGCTGCTTTATATGGTGTGTGTGGACGGTAAAAAGGCTTGTTTCGCCAACTAGCAACTAGCCAGAGAAAAACGACATCCATCAGAAGAGAAGATCCGTCCGTCCTTTAACCATTAATCGCCTCAAGGGAAATGGGTATTATGTGGGAAGTGGAAGTGGAGTTAGCTCTGTGCACTGTCACTGTAGTTTTGTGACCAGACTACTTTTATGGTTGGACATGCTAAGCAGTAGTATTATTATTAAAATACAAGCAAGTTATGGGCTTGAGTTACTTGGGCTACGTAAACTTCAACTTTTAGAAACTTTCGCCCATTTCCTGTATACTCTCTTTCTACATAACGACGAATAGTTTATTTTTCTGGCATTGCATTGTAGTTCGTGTGCGTGTCCTTTAATTGATACGTAAGAGTTGAAGTGGTCCCCAGAGGCCAGAGGAATATATTATGGGTCTGTCAAGCTGAGCTGGAATGTTTAGTCCCGCATCAACATAATCATGCCAATAATAATGCTGAAATTCATAATTAATGTAATATGCTTCAGGGAAAAATTATAGAAACTAAATTATAATGAATGTATAACAATAATCTTATCGTTCAGTATGGTTTATCATCATAGTGATGTTGATATCTAATTAAAAATATCCTTTACCTGCGTCCATTACTACTACCTGTCAAGGCGTGGCAAGCAGGATAAGCACATTCAACATTTATTTTGTCAACTTGTGCATTTTCTTCTCTTTTGAAAATATGCAAATGACTAGTTTAATAAATCAACTATTTTACACTGCACATTAGAATAAACTAATGGCAAATGTTGAATGTCAACTTCATCAAGTCATCTCCTTTCATATAAATATGTGTAGAAATGCATCATTACGTCTTACAATTGGAATTTACCTCACAACACTTTGGTGGCATGATTAATTGCAAGTACTTATGTAGTATAGTATGTATGTACATTTATTCACATGTTTCACCGGTTGACCCTCGTGGAGGTCACTGGAGCTGTCGTCTCGCTACATCAACAACTGAAAGGACACTTCAAATTGGATTTCAAATAGCTCTTTTCAATGTTTCTAAAAAGAATGTATCCTAGTGGTTACCACCACACACAGTACATTTGAATACGGTCACGAATGATACCGCTCATATATGTACACGACGACGACGTAAGCGTCTTCTTTATTGTCATTTTTTAAAGCCATAATCATAATCATAAACCGGGAAGGTCCTTCCTTTCCTTTCTCTCCTCATCTTTTGTCATTCTCAACCTGCTCCATTGCAATTTTCCCCAAAGAGAAAGAGCGTTTCCGTTTCCAAGCAGAGTAGTAGCCAAGCCAACTAGGAAACTGGCATTTGTCCATGGTTTCATTGTCAGTAAAAAGTTTTTACCGCAACAATAATATTTACATTAACATGCTGCTGCTACTTTTTTGTGTGTGCCTGTGAGAGTGCGGCTTGTTGTTCCTAAATATTATTATCACTACGATATTTTACCCCAGTCGACTTTTATTCTCCTACTCTATTCAGGCTGATGATGATGTTATGAAAAGTTGTGTGTGCCTCCTAAAAAGACTAGCCAATTCAATGTTTGTCAAGAGGAAGAGCTATCCTTTTACATTAAATGTGATATTAAATGGGAGGCATGGGACAGAGAATGAAACAGCCTCGGGATTTTCCCATTACGAAACTAATAATTCGCAATGACTATTCTTTTGTTTGTGAGCTTTCATTGTGAGCTCCATTGCCTTTTTTTACTCAACTCTCTCTCTATTATCCACCCTGCTCTCAACTCTTGCAATCAGAGCTCATTCAAATAAAAAGACATGGGAGTCGAGTGTAACGACAACGAGTAGAGGCGTAATGTCCCCATTTTTCGGAGAAAAAAAAACTATATAGATGCCTCTTTGCGGCCGAGGAAAAAAAAGTTGCTGCTTTTTTGTTCTGAGATTTTTTAGTCAAGAAGATGAAAGCACAATGACACCCGTTCGATACCCGCGTCCGTCCGTGTTCATTTCGGCTACCAACAATTAATGAGTGTATATAACGCATTCGCTTTGCTTGCACACTCAGAAACTCTGCGAGTTTGTCATTGTTGTAATGTTCCCAAACAAATCAAGACTTGAAGAATTGAAGTAGGTATAGATATTCAAGTTCACGTGTTTCCAAATTCTAAGTGCATTGTTAACCCGGCATGTGTAACATTTACCCAATGAAGTGGTTGGAAACGGGTAGAGAGAGATCCAATTCCAAACTGAAAGAGGTTTCATGAAAACATCCCAAAGTCCTCTCTCATTTCCAACCCTGTATCACAAACGACATTATTATTATTCTTATTATTTCCAAACGCATTTTAGTTCAGCAGCAGCACGTCGCATTCCAAATGTGAGGGTGAGTGAGCAGCGCTTTTAGAAATTCCACCAGATTATGTACAAAAAAAATTGGCTTACAGAGAAACGAAGACAAGATTTAGATACATAATACATGACTGGAAAAGCTTTGTTGTTAAGTTGAAAGGCATAGTAAATATATAAAAGTAGAAAGCCATTTTCATCAAAGATCATCATGATCATCACATCATGATGCTGCGACGACTCCTATAACACCGCTACTACAGTTACAGCTATATATTTACATTAGTTTTACTCCTAAAACGGTGTTTTTTTGGAGGAGGTGCTGACTGCTGACTCTTCCTGTTAAATGGAGGTGAGCTAAGGATGTACTTCTCTCTCTCTCTCTCTCTCTCGAAAGCGAAAAGAAAAAAGAGAATATAATACTACTTCAACACTCAACCACTCACTTCGTAAAGAGCCCACTCAAACCAAGAAAAGAAGAGTTAAACCAATCTAACAACAACAACAAGGATTCGACGGAGAGAAAAAAATGGAGTATATAGACAAAGATACTTTTGGATGGAGGATGGAACTGATAGTACACAACAAGTAGAAAAAACGGGAGAAAAAAAGGCTAGGTTCAAAGAAAACGGTATCAAGAGAGCAGTGCTCTCCTCGCTCACAAAAAAAACCTACCACTGCATGCAGGATTGAGACAGGGAGAGAGAGAGAGACGCATAATACGAAGGGCAAACTTCTTCTTTTAGCCACTACTCTCCAGAGCCAGCTTCTCATAAACATTATATTATAGTAATACATCATAATATCAGAGGGCAGGAGACCATGAGTGGAGTAAAATTGTGGCTAACAGACAGAGAGAGAGAGAGAGAGAGTAAAAGTGAGAGAGGAGAGGAGGAAAAGAAAAACGGAGGAGAGCTTTCAGAGTGTGGATAGTGGAGAGCAATAGCAAAAGGTCAGTTTTTTTAGTGTATTTAGGGAGAACCCAAAGTCCCAACTAATATTACGGCAGTAGTGATGGGTTTATGGAGCGCGAAATAGGGAGAATGTGGAAAGCAAATGGGACTCAAAATGAGCGAAAATTGACCGAAAAAAAGTCTGAAAGTCTCTGCTTCATTTGATGCTATTCCCAACGGTTTTTAGTAAAACTAGCACTTTCCCCGTTTCCCTTTGCACATTTTTATATATGTACTTTTTATATTGACTCGCTCTCTCTCTCTCTCTCTCGATTTCCCCATCTGCTACACTGCCACACTTTCCAATTCCAACAACAAGCTATTTACCCTTGTACTTGAGCTACTCTGGTGATGATGACAAAAGTAGAGAGGAAAAATAGAACCAATATATTATATGTTTTATTTATGTAGACAAATACACATTTTGGAATAAGATACACAAGCAAAGCATACCAGCAAAACACACGGAGCCACCAACAATTACAAACATTTTTGTCCTCCTGCAATGACTCACATCAGACGAGAAGAATCAGTTGAAACAAGTCAACTTTAAAAGCATATAATGTAGCTCTAGAAAATGATTTTCATGGTAAAAGGTAAGATTTTTGTAAAATAACAAGGTATCTATCGCAGATATTTTCAACGTACATATATCTTACTTGATTCTGGACCTCCATTTAAAATAAATTATCATTACAAGCGCACACACACTCATACAACAGTATAGGGTGAGCGTCACCAAGGGTGTCAATTGTCACCTTTGGAACCACCACCATTAAAAAGGGCAAACTTCAATTCGAGGCAACCAGGAGGAGCAGTATTGCCTCGTAGGGGAAATGCAAGTACAGGGTATATAAAAAAAGAAGACATTTTCCGTCGCCTCTTGTGTGGGTACTGGGTGGGTGCCGTGTAGGAAAGGAAAGGTTCTCATCATCATGACGCAACTGCATACAATGTGGCCCCAGCCATGATATTTTTTTCACAGCCAGCTCAATTCTTAAGCTCTATTGGAAGCAAAGATGGCTGACGGCGGTTTCTTTGCAGTACTACACACAGATCTCGGCGTTTTTAGAAGCCAAATTAACTTGGTCAGTTAGATTAGTACCATTGCATTGGAGAAACGAATGAGTGAGTTTCATATTATTCACAATTCACAATCTGCCTGCGTGTTTACCCACGCGTGTAAATAGCTCCTGTGGATCTGTTGCAGATTGCAGTCAAAGCACCACAATAATAATATATCGATCCCTCATATGCGGCCTTTCTTAAAGTATAGAATTTCCCTCAGCAAAAAAAAACTATTGATGCAACAAAAATGGGATTTAATTAAACGTATAGCAACGTTCCGGGTGTACTTACATAGAAAGTGATTCATAATAAGTAATAATAACCAGTACTGAAATGCCCTTACAGTTTCTGAACCGACTGAAGACTGAGTGAGCGCTTCTGTATAACCGTTCAAGGGACTCAAGGGCACGCGAAAGCAAAGTACCCTGCTGGGAGGTTGATTCGTGAAGAATAAAATTTGGGACTGGGGAACTTACAAGATTGGATTTTCATTGCTTGTTTTCGGTTCATCCTCGTTTTTTTTCCACAGATAATGCCAGTGATTTGGAGCATATTATATATATGAACGATGATGATATGGATACGATGTTGATACTCAAACAATGGAAAATGCCAAATAAATAAATAAAAGCTACATAGTTTCCATATTACCGTGAGCAGGGTGCCCACTGTGCAGCGATAATAGGCAAGTCCATCCATAGTATGTAGTATGTATGTAGTCAGAAACCTTTTAAACAGATTATATTTCAGGTTAAAGCTTGATTTAAAATGTATCGGCACGTTTTGGTATAACATTTCTTAATTGCGAGCTAATTGCACATGTTTTGTTTGATGTTCCATTGGATTCGGTTGATGATAAAGAGTTGGTGGCATCACATACAGCCGCATTACATATAGCCGCAGCATGGAATATGTTGTCATTGAATGTATTCATTGAAAATAGTCGCACGACATATAACTACATTGAGAAGGTAGTCATCGAATGTGCTCATCCAATGTTATTGCATGTGCAATGCAAAGCAAATGGGATTTCTCGGTTCCGTGTCAGAAAAGACTCTGTTCAAAGGAATACATTTTACAGAGGTAGGTCCACATTTGAGGCTCTTTTTTCGTGAGAACAAGCGAGGAGCACAAAACTCATTCCATTTGAATCTACAGCTTTACTATGGAATTACTACTACTACTACTACTACTACTACAGAGTAGGAGCCTGGCGTTAGTAAATCTTCAAGTAAATCCCTCAGAAACGCATAAGGATAGATGTGCAGCTAAAAAGAAAGAGGAAAAGGGGATCCCTGGTAAGATTAGTGGTGCGAAAAATATTATTTCTCCCTATTCTCAAGTTACATAAAATGGCAGAAAGATATAGGAGCGGGGAGTGAGATTTCACGTTAGAAAAGGTTTCCATGAAACTCAAAATTGGGATTTTTCTTGATACGCATAATACTCATATCATGTATATCATTTTTGAATAACGCAAAGGTGTACAGATTTTGGTATATATACAGAATTCAAGGTTATGCTGTAATTTGATGTTTTACATTTGCAAGGACACTTTTAACTTTAGGAATAAGAACATCCGCAAAATACATATCTTTATTAAGTACATATGCACGCGGAGCTTGAATTTAATATATATGTTGTTCCTCATCATCACAGGTAAGATAACGGTGACCAGAAAAATATTTCGTTGGTCGTGTGATAAAACTCGATTAGGTGGGATATCGATCGTAATTCACAATCCTCTAAAAAAAAGAATTTCATCTCTGCAAGTCAAGGAACGGTTCAAGTATCTAATCCAACTCTGGTGACAGGGGCAACCTGACACATATCTTCAAGAAGACGTTTTCCAATAAGGCGATATATATTATATTTTCTAATTATGAATTATTATTATTATTGTTTGTAAAAAAATTGATTGACAATGAGCCTCATCAACTGTAAGCTTAGCTAATTATAAAAATAAAATCAGGTATCTGCAAACACTGATGTTTACAGTTGAATGTGCACATTGCATGTCGTGGACGTATTATGCTCGTGTCATGTAGGTAGGTTGAGGGACATGTGGATGGGTTATGAGATGAGAAGCCAAGTTAGAACTGGGGCATTTACACCTTTGAAAAAGAAGATTACTATAATTAAATATAAACAAAAAGTAAAAAGAACGGTTTAATAGTTGCCGCAGAACAACAACAACCTCGGTTTTATTTAGCCATTGGTGTTTGTGATGTTGTTCCGCAATGAAAAATGGCAATAGCTTCTAACAACTACTCAAAGGGCAAAGAATAAGTTGACAACGCCGCGACGACGACGAGCACATTTTTTCAGGGACAGCGTCAACACCAGTTTTTTTTGTAGGAAATCATAGGAAACTTCTTGCGTAGTCAGCATTGGCAAAAACGCGTTGACAACATCCTTGAGTCGTCTTAAGAAGGGTCTCGAATCCTTTCCTGTTCAGTAAATATTTGAGCTGCTGCGGTATTCTAACACATTATTATCTGAATTATTTCAAACCCCAATTTTGATCTGTATATGGTTATTCCATTCACGTTGCTATCCTTGTTGTCTCTTATTGTCAGATCCTCTGAAGAACCCTACGATTTTTTTACCGTCATTGGAATATGAAGTTTTAGCTGGAAAAGAAAGTTGGAAAGAGCAGCGAAGCAGAAAATAGCCTATTACTGTTCACCGCATATTAAAGTACATACAGAACAGTAACTTTTAGGGGAGAAATATAAAAAAGGCAATTTGTTTTCGTATGATTCACACTTGCAACAACATTTCATTTTTTGCTCGAGAAATGCTATATATTATACTGGTTTCAACCCGTGATAACTAAAACTCCACCACAAGGCGATCCTTTTTCCGCTCACTGATCACATCACCACGGTCATGAGAGAAAGCTACTTGAAGGCAACCGCATATTTATTAGTTATTTAGCATTTTAATAAAAACAAAAGTCAGCACTTCCTGTAATAAGCTCCGTCTTGAATACTTTTTTGACATTTTCATTATTATTTAAATATTGTGCTGTGTGGCAAAGGACGGAAGATGTGTTTGAATATTTTTTTTACAAATCCCATGAGTAGCACAAGACAGTTTTGTTTCACAGTATCGTTATTATAATGATAAAGGGAGAAGGTTGCCGGTTGCCTCAATTTGCAGTCACACACACATAATAATACAATGCGACGCACGTGAAAAGAGCTGATGCGATGTGATGATGAGTACAAACTTTTTACCAAGTCTAGAAGGATGACGACTATTATAAAATGTTCGGGATACTTATTTCTTGTATGGTTAAGGATGCATCCGGATGTATCGTAATGATGACGTGCGAAATGTAGCTATCAAAATACCTGAGCTGGTGCTCTGTAAAATGATCTGTCCGAGGAGGAAGTAAAGAACATAGAATATACACAATAATGCAACGTCATGGTGCTTGCTCCATCCGCTCCATCCATGCATGAACAAATGCAAATGATTTTCACAATCTAGAAACTATCGTTTGGTATTTTATAATTAATATCTTTATTGTAAATGAACAACGTAAGTATACCTATACCTATATATATCAATACAATATTGGTCATGTATTGACGACTTCAGTTCAGAAATGTAAAAATAAAGGTCCCTTAGCAGTTATATAAAAATTATACCATAGTTTTCTCTAATACAGATGCTTATTAATGTATCAGGGCATTTAGAAACGTGGATTAAAGGACCAATAAGCTGATTCACCTGACCCAGAATTTTCAGTCGCACTTCCATTTTGACTCAACCCATTGCCATTATTGGTTCCAGGCCGTCGTGTAATGTTGGATCCAATCGGCCCGTATGGATTTATTCCACGACCGATAGCAGGAGTGGGCTTTTCTTGACCGTTGGCAGCCTCCCACCGTCCGCGAGCAACGTCGCCGTTTGAATGACTGATTCGACCATATGGATTCGTAGAGAAGGGCATAGGAGCAGGGTTAGGTTGTTGTTCGGGGCTGTAACGTTCGGCATGATTGTTCCATGGAGTCCACTGATCGGCTGGTTTTGGCTGAGTTTGAGTTTCAATTACTGGCTTATAACCCACTGGACCAAAACCAGAAGGTGCACGGGAGCCATTGACTGCGGTGGAGCTTATAGGGAAAGCCGGAGTGCCCGAACTTGCACCAGTAACTGGCTTGTACTCAGCTGCCTTCTGACCGGAACTCCCGTTGTCAGTAATTGGACCAGCTATGGATGATCTTTTCGCCATGTGCGGATAAGCTCCTCTTATTTGTGGACGAATGAACTGCTGGTCCTGGGCTCTTAAGTAGCTCTCAGTAACCGAGTTTGATGCAGGAAAGGCTACTGGACTCGCAGGAGTGGAGGACCAATACGGTTGCCGTTCCGGTCGCATTGCATTACTACCAGGAAACATTCCAGGTAATCCAGCATAATCTATAAAAGAATATGAATTGGCACAATTACACACCTATCATAACTTAAACTTATCGTATCTTCCTAAAGACAAGCGTGCTGCTGGTTGGCAAACTTGTCCACCAAAAAAAACCTGTTTAACTATGCAAGCAAGTCACTTACGTGGGTTCATGTCCTGTTGCCAAGCAGGAGAAGGGGTTTCATTCCTAGAAGCTCCAGCAAATGGTGAAGACATTGGCATCGTAATTCTGCTGTTTAGCATTTCAGTGCTCTGATAAGTGGTGCGACCAACAAAGGGGCTGGCACCGTTGTTGTTGCAAATAGAATCCATTCCAGAACTAGGACGATCCGACGCCATGGATGCTTCAGATGATGGTCTTGTTCCATTAGCACCGTATACCTGGAATACATTATGAGATATAATGCAAAGTCATGTATATTGTTTTGAAACGCAAATTTTTAAAATAGTTACGCTAATAGGTATAGTTATTACCATATCGGATGATCGAATTCCAATAACTGGTGATTCAATGCTTGAACAGCGACTGTCAACAACCATAATGTTCGAATTGCATCTGGAATCCATTCCGCTAATAGGAGCACTCCTTTGATTATTATAATCAGTTGTCGAAGATGATTGTATGGCTTTTGCATGAGATTGAGAGTCATGGTTGGCCGTTCCACTGTTATCGTCAGGTCGGGAGCCTACACAGAAAAAATGGAAAGCATAATATTTTTAATGCAGAAGATTGACAAGTCTCGGATGAACAGAATTCCAAGTAAATGCCTAGTAAAGTAATTAGCGAGAATTGTAAACTTACTGGTCAAATGCTGCGGCACCTTGGTAATCGTTATACCAGGTGGCAATTTCAGCTGAGAGAGATCAATCTCCGCCATGGCTGCGTTATCCTGAGGAGTATGTGCAGTGCCTGAAAGGGATGAAAAAAAAATTAACTAAGTAAGCTATTTCACATTTATGCAATGGAACACCATAATATTAATAATAATAATTATGCCAACTACCTGGATAGCTTAAGCTCTTGGCAGGATTCGCGTACGAGTAGGAATCATTAGTAGCAATGCCAAAACCCTGGTTTGGCCTTACACTCTCAGGTTTAACAAAGGCAGTGTGTTGGATGGGAAGGGCATCCTCAGTTCGAATTTTACCGTCAACGCTTGTAGGATAAACTATGAAACCATATAACCAAACAATATTACAAATATTCAATTAAATATTCAGCATTCATCAGGTGGTTAAGAAAGAGAAAAAAAAACTATAAAACTAGTCAGCCAAATCCATTCTAGATCCAATTATTCCAATTTCCAACTTTAAGTAAAATTTGTAATAAAAACTTTCAACACACCTTGTCCATTCATCAGGGTGTATACCAAATCGTTTTCACCTTCCCTCCCCCTCATGCTAATTGTAACACTGCTGTCTTGATGTTTTTTGATGGTGACAAGATTGGATTTGTCTTCTAAGTTGTTCTTACCTGATTCCTTACCGGAGTTGCTAAGCAAATCCATCAATGGCTGGCTAACTGGCGCAGGTTTCTCCTTAACGATTGTGGAACCACCCTGATTCGGAGTAGGAGGAGTATCCTGCCCGTCCTGGCTGTGACTCTCGGAGGGGTGCTTGTTCTTTTTCTTCTTCTTTTTGTTCTTCTTATTAGCTTGAGCTCTCTCTTGAGCTTGAAGTTGCTCAAGACGTCGGGCCTCCTCCTCTTCCCGTTTCCGCTGCTCCTTCTCATGTTTAATTCTGCCGTATTCTTTCTCAGGTGCAGCGTGCGAATTGTTCAAAGACTGGTGCACTTTTTGTTGTTGTTGTTGTTGATGTTGCTGTTGATCGGAATCCTCGGTGGCTTTAGCTTTTTTAGAATCAGACTTAGCATGAGAATCAGGCCTCTCTTGAGTGTCGCCACAGGCCACCCCGTCCGCTTCTTCCAGGTCCTTCTTTCGCTGCTCCCGACGAAGCTTCTTCGCCTCCTTTTTCAGTTTCTTTTCCTCGGCCTTGCGTCGCTCAATTTCTTGTCGTTTCTTCCGCTGCTCCTCCTTTCGTTGCTCAGCAACTTCTTTTTGCTTGCGTTGAACTTCTTGAAGCCGTCTTTGCTCTGCTTCTGCAATGCGCTTCTTCTCTGCTTCTTCGTTTTTCAGGATTTCAGCCAATCGTCGAACCTCCTCTGCCTGACGCTCCTCCTCCTCTCGCGCCTGATCCTCCATGGCCTTTTGCTTTTCCATTTCCTTCTTTTCCTTCTGTCGAGCCTTTTTCGCAGCCTTTTTCGGATCAGTGGATCCTATTCGAGTCCCTTCAATCATCTTCACCAGAGTGTCCACGTCAGCATCTTTAGGGATTTCAGGAGTTGGTTTCTTTATATCTACGACTACTGTAGTGGGAGGTGGGTCCGGCTTTGTCTTGGTAAATTCCACGACGAGATTCCCTTGCTCAATTTTGTATGGCGGATCCTCCACTTTCTTTGTCTGAGGAGGGATTTGTTCAACCGTAGTAGTGATGTGTCGGTCCTTTAGATTTTTCCTCATCCTGGTTCGCATTTCCGGAACCTTTGTCACTTCAGGGGGCCGTCTGCAGCTCTTCTGAGCTGATATCTTCTCCGCCTTCGTTTCCGTGGTTAACACTCCTCCTCCTTCGGCAAAAACAATTTCTCCTCGCTGAGTCACGCAGAATCCACTAGTGGCCAACTTTGCGAATCCACGTTTAGATTGAGCAACCTCGTTCATAAATAGTGTGGTTCCCTTCTTGCAGCGCTTGAAGTCCTCCTCTGACATAGCCCCGGTCAACCCCTTGTCAAGAACGGCCAACTCATTCTCCGTCAGCAAGCACTCTGCGTCCAATTCCTCTGCTGCTTTATATAGTAAGGGAAACTTGTCCTTAAAGTTGGACTTGCCGCACTGCAAAAAAATAATGTCAAATCAATCAGTATTTGTCTATTTATGCATCCAATATAATAATCCCGCAAATCTCCGTGTCCATACAACTCTACAGTAACCAAATTACTGTAATACATCATCCTCTTAAAACTCTCTGCTGTGGCTCGAAGTGAAGCCGGGATACGACGGGATAAATGACGCAAGTAGTTTAGTTAAAATATTAAACGTGATATAGTACAATGGTAATTTTGAAATTACATGTAGTATTACAATCCGTCCTCCTCCTGATCCGTCCATTTTTCTTACAAAATATATATCGCCAAATCGCAAAGGCTAAAAGATTCCGACCCTAACACGCAAATGAATGTATATATATATATGGTTTCTGGCGGTGCCGGGTCGAAATTTAGGAAACGAGTTATCACTTCTACTCTAGGGCAGAATTTAACAACAACGTAGTCTTCAGGGGCGTATTGTTTAGATTTTTTGTACAACACATAATAACCCAAATGTAATTAATTACGATGAGCGATTTAGGTGTTAATAAATGTAATCTATGTTGTATGTTAATTAAATGTTGTGTAACTAAAAAAACAACTGCACCTCCTCCTCCCGCAACCTACGGTCACAAAATCAGATGTTCGCCAAGTTTATTTAGCTTTTATACCGCTAGCACTCGCGCGCGCGGACCAAGCAGCCAGCCAACATCTGATTTTCCAATTATTTGTATTAATAATGTCGACATATAGCTAGCTACAAACTTTTTCCCGCCATTCCCCCTTTTGAACCTTATCTCTCCTCCGGCCAGCAATTTGGATATCAAAAAAAGTAGATATTCTAATGTCAATTTGCATAGCAGTACCTATGGTAATTTGGTATACACAGACGGCATGCATAGTTTTCCCACCAATCAAACAAACCCCAGTCATACTGTCCGTGTATAGGGAGTTTGAATATCCTTTGTTATCCAAATCTTCTTATCGGAAGATCCGTCGGATAGATAACAAGCTTGCTACATCATCGAGTATATTATTATTATTATTATATTTATGCGTTTTACAAAAAAAAAATGAAATACACAACTGAATAATATGCCGCGTTAAATTCTGCTTGAGAAGTGACAAGTGACCACTCGTTTCCGAAATTTCGCCTGGCACGCCCGTGACCTGACCTGAAACCATTTGTTCACACGTGTTTATTTAGCAAGGAGCAAGGACAACTTGTTCAAAATGACATTTTTTGCAACCCTACTACTACTACTAGGTATCCCAGTCCCAGTCCCAGTTCAATTCTGCAACACCAACATTACTTATTTCTCGTCCACATCCACATTTCTCCTTCACACAAATACATAGACGAGTGATCAAAACGAGTGACTAGAAAATACAACTGCGTTGAGCATCATCATCATTGGTTTCGTGTTACCCCTCCTGTGAGGCCCTGTGCGATCAGAGAATATTGCGACGATGCATGCATGAAAGAGAATGTTCCAATCCAAACAATAATGTGTCGGAAAAGCTGGACACCGAAACCGGGTGAAAACCGATAACGGGGACCAATCAATGCTAGTGCTGATGTGATGTTTTTCGAAACAAGAACTATAATATTATTATGTTTTACTTGATTGCAAATGCTTGTACTTGTAAATGATTGATGTAACGTTTTAAGAGGCGCTCAGAACTACACAAAGCCAAACGCACACCAAATAATTGCTCTGACAAGAAGGAACTAAAAATGTATTAAAACCTACGGCTTTTTTAATGAACACTAGAGAAAAGATTTTTAGCGATGAAACTATATATAGGTAGTTGCAGGTCGAAAGCGATGATGATGCAGCTTCCCCTTGTCTCATAAAAATATTCTCTCTACTGTCTGATCTGATTGTCTCCAACAAAAAGAAACTCAGAGTGAATACTTATTATTATTATTGAAAACTGTCTACGGTCTTTTATAACTCGTGTATGCTATATGATTCCCTTAAATGCCCTATGATTTGTGGTTAGGTAGGTATCTTAGGTATCCCGTAGCCAAGCAGCTTCCATGGGTGACTTGACTACACATTTTATAAAATTTGTTGCCACCTCACAATCATCAGATCGATATCTATGGATATCATACGAATGAAGTCTCTGGCAACTAATGCGCTGGTCAAGTGGTCACCCATTTCCAAAATTGACTTTATTCAGAATCAGAATACCCTTTTTATGCATAATATCCAGTTTTGAGCTCAATCTCAAGAAGCACAAGCAAGTGGACAAGGGAAGATGCTCAAATTGGAAAGGAAATATTAGATATATTATGACGAATATATAAATGGCTAGAAAAGAGTACAGAAACCCTTTACCTTTAAGATATGTCTTCGTGGCCAAATAGCAATATAAGTTTAACGGATGAGTGATCACCAGCACACACACACTCGTTTCAAATAAATTACCCAATCAGACAGAGGTAATTGCTCTACAATGGATAAGCCTAATCTGATATTTGGGAAGAGTCTAAAAAAATTAACCTGACACCTTTAGCTTCCTCTTCAACACTGACTTCAACTACAAAAAAAGAATATATTATAGCATTTCCAAGAACAAGCTCCCATTTGTCACAACAACAAGTTGCCTACCTCAGCGTCTCCATGCAACAGTAAAGACAGGAGGTGATTTTTTTTTTAACAATATTGCCAATGTTCAATTTAAGTAACAGAACAGGAGGAGGACAATTTAATACTACACACTCGTCGTCGTACAGTTGTTGAGTTGTAATCTGATACGAATAAAAAATGGTACGAGGCGAGAGAGGAAGCGTCAGAGGCAGTAAGTCAGTCAGTCAGTAGCATATAATGTCTTATGCATATTACAAGTACAATATATTATATTATTATGGAAGGTTCTTCCGCATCTTATTATTACGAACGAATGCCAGGCAGGCAGGCAGGCAGGCAGGCAGAGGAGCATAATAAGTAAGTAAGCAGTTTCGTACTTTATGCACATGTGTCCCGTCCCCGTCCCCGACGTCCCGTGTGCACCTACTATTTCTATAAAATGTCGCTTTTTGTGGCTGGAATCTGCTTCTCTGCAGATATCTCTCGAGTCCACCTCATTATCAATCACAATCACACCCTTTTACTCCTGCCGATTTCGAATTTAACAGAGCGTTTTTCAACATGAAACGATATGATAAGTATTTAAATTCTGATGTATGATTTTGAATTTGATGATGCATATATGCATTTTGATGAGAATATGAATTAAAAATATAAAGGGATGCGAATGCAGTCCAAAACTTTTGCAACTTTATATATTGAATCGAAACTTCTAGAAAATTCACACCAGTTTCAAACCTTCATGCATGTCATGTCAAACCTGCGCCTGCCTATTCTTGTTCTACTTGCCTACGTACGTATTAAATACGAAAAGCGTCCTCCTTCACTGTGTAGTAACTGTACACATATAATATATCATATTATTATTGAAGCCGTCTTGTTCAAAATTGCCTAAACATCCTCACCTCAATAATGTCAAACATAACATCAAGTCTTGTCAAATCTCGCACGTTGTTGCAATACTGAACGCAAATAAGGAAAATAATATATTATACACGCGCATGATATACTATAATATAATATACTGATGGCTGATGATTCGAATGTAATTTTCATTTCCCGTGCCCGTCCGTTGTCGTCGTCCCTTATGCTTACCACCACCTCGAGAGAATTATGGGACATTATGTGGATACGGTAAGGCAAATAGTGCACATTATTATTATGCTGCATCTATAACAACTGGAAACAGAAGCTCGGCTTGCTTGGGTTAAAAAAATACAATTAATGATATACTGATGCATGCCGATGCCGATGATGCCGAATGCTAAAATGTACTCCACTGTGAATGAATCCATATAAGAAGATGTTTTAAGCGACGACGAGACAAGGGCTGGTAAAAAAGCAAAGCAAAATTTCGATATATACGAATAGGTAATAACGCAAACCCGAAATCTTTGTTTCCACTACTCTTACCCTTCTTTTTTCACAATATTATTAATGCTTAGCACCGAACAACCAACCCATGCCCAATTTGATGAGTTGTTTATGTCGCGTTTAAGTATGTATGAGAGACAGAGCGAGAGTGTAACTAGAGACGCCAGAGTAAAGTCAGAAAAGCACAACCAGGCATTGTCTTTAGTCGTCGATTTTATACACCCCATATTTCATGTTTTTTGTATACACACACCAACAGGCCAGATATTGCGCAAGACAAGACTCTGGAAGCTAGTAGCTCTCTGTTTTAGGTACACGTTTATCTTTGTTCTAGGCACGTCTGTGCCATAGCAAAAAAAAGAGTTATGCTGTGACCTCAGTCAACCTGTGAAGTCATTTTAAAACACAGTACGGAAATCTGTTCCATTTTTGAACGCTATAGATGATTACATATATGTATATGCACACTGATCTGATACCTATGCCTATAGTACAGCCCCAAAGACCAGTAAATAGTTGTCGCCGTTTAAACTAGGGATAGAATTATTAGAGGAGCCTAATTTGCCAGGGTAATTCTTTTTTTTTTGTTGTTGTTGAATCTATCCCGAAGCGCAGCGCAGATAAAACATTACACTAAAAAAAAGTACCGTCCAAATATGTACTTACCAACTTTCCAGGCATATTCACTATATACGTATCTGATCATAGCTTGAAGTAAGTCTACTGCATGCACTATTTGCATGGAAGTGCCTATATACGAGTGACCTCAAACCTAACCCCCATTCACCACTGGATTTCCTAATGTCAAGTCAAATAGGTAAAGTTGCAGTTTAAACATCCTGTTCCGTGAGAGTTGCCCAAGCACAAAGTAGTGCAGAACAAAAAAAGCAAAAACAAAAGCCAGTCTTATTAATTCGATTCGATTCTTCCTACTCTTGTGCATTTGCAATTCTAATTGTAAGCCACTTTAGACTCTAATTCTACAAAGTACAAGTACCAACCAAGTTTCAAAACACAGAAATATGGCATGGCGACCGAAAGAAAACGAACTCTAAATGCTTTGAAAGATAAAAGAAGCCTATGCCTTGAAACCTCTAAACGAAATAAATTTAGCAGCAAAAACATTTTTGGAGTTGACGAGGGTTCACGCTCAATACGGATCAACTATGGTATTATGAAAAAAATAAGTGGGTTCACTATTAATTTAGATCATGCATAATTTTTTTTGAATCCATATTTGCACAAAAGTTTTCCAATACGACGCCCATGGTTTGTATCGTTACGGATCTGGGTTCAATTTGACAATTATTTTTCCTGCATATGCGTCTGCTAAAGTATCGAAAGTTATTCGTACGACCATGGCTAAATTCTAAAGCTTTAAAAATTAAAACGATTTTATACTTACGTCAAATTTCTTTTTATGCAAGGTATGGCCTTCGAACTCCGTTAGACAGCCATGCTTAGCATACCAGAAGATGATAAAGGACATCAACTCGTGAAGAGAAAATTCCTGGTCGACCTTTGCCCTCCGCTCTCTGTCCACACATGTAATTGACACGTATACGTCCTTCGGTTCACCAGAGAATTCAGTCAGCATTCCGGATCCTTCCACACCTAAAATAATAGCAAACATGTCCCGACAGAGTTTAGCACATTTTCAACAACATCACACTTTTTCACCCCGGGGACCGGACGGATGCTGCAGTCATAAGAAAGTAGACACCCAACACCCTTTACCATTCACATTTAATTTCCTTATCTCCTTCGAGTTGCGTCAGATAAGACTAATATTCTTATTGTAATAATGTTATCGTTTGCATATATCGCGATAAGAGAAGGAGCGGTTTCTAAAACGTAAAAAACTTTTTAGTTTAGCTGGCAGCAACATATCACTTTTTGTTGAAATGAATGAAACGGTGTCAGGTGAGGGATGAAAAAGCGACCATTTATAGTGTAGTTACCTACACATGTACTTGTAGAAGGTACATTTTTGCAACATTTTAATTTTTCTCACCTGTTTTCACGGCAAACGTAAGCAATTGTTCGAGATTTTCAATAGTAGATGGTTTTTGGGACTTGCGATGTTTGTGCATCAAGGATGACAAAATAGCCATTCGGTAATTCTTGGAGTGTCGAGATCGTTTATCTGGGCGCTTGAGCCTAGTAGGCACCGAGATCTTGGTGAGACTACGAGCTGAGCGTTTGTTATGACTTGCACTGGCTTTCGGGAGAGAGGAGTTGACTTTTGTGGAGCGGCATTTTTTGTTGCAAGCTTTATCAGACTTTCCACAGTTGGTGTTTGTGTTCGCGTAATACTCGATAACCTCCTGTCTGAGAACATCAAAGAAGTCTACCAGTCGGTCAAGTCTTGATTCGTACAGTGCAAAATACTGATCTTTCATCCTCTCTTCCGCACTAGAATTGTCGTCAGCCACGAAAACATTCACTGCAAGCTTTTTATTCTTGTCGGCAGGGTTCTCAATGGAAAGTCGTAATAGGATCTTCGTTTTGTTGTTGTACAGGAGCTTCCAAGGAGTCTGCGATCGTTCGATGATGAAGCGGTCGTGCCAGTAGCAATGAAAAACCTGGGGAGTGTCGAATTGGTCGTCTCGATATGGATTAATATATAATGCGGCGTCAATTACATTGTTTTTAGGCACTTTGAACGTTGGACTGTCAGAACACAAACAGAACACAAAAAATTAAATTAAAGAATAAACAAAATGAAACTAACTAGGAAGTGAGGTGTTATTGCACGGTTGGTATATAGGATTAGGATTTCGGGTTAAATCTATATCTTACCATTTGCACGGTAAATTGGCTTTGACAAATACAGCAGTTGCAGCTTCAAGTGTAGCATCTATGTACTCCAGATACTTCTCTAAACTCTCCGCGTTAGGACCAAAGTAGGATTTTTGTAGTTTCTGGTAAGCATGGATCTGAAAGCACAACCCCAAATATCAAATAATATGAAATAAACAAAAGTTACACACCTACTCCATAACTGCTTATTTTGTGCACTTACAACTTTCAACGACGTGTCACGTCGCTGTATTACATCAGGCACGCCGTATGCAAGCTCGTTCATAGCGTGCAGTATTACAGTTTTAAAGTCTAATTTGTCGTCGAACCCAGTATCCGAGATTCCACTTGCCAACTGATTGAATACCCTGAATTTGTTTTCCAGCCACCTCAGCATTCGTATGATCATATTGAAACTATCGATGTAAACTGCAAAGTCACAATACATAATTTATGTCACACGTGAAAAAAAAAACTTATTTCCTTTTGTGAAAAATGGAAAACGAATTTTGTATAATTTACGCACACATAATAAAATTCATTGATGTGGTATAAAACAGCTTTTGGGATCCAAGGATGACTGCAAATTTATGAAGGACGGCACTAGCAAGATCAGTCGCACCTTCATAAAGTTCCTGGAGAGTTTTGCTAAAATTGCTCAGGCTTGTACTGCAACATGTAGAAAATTTAAACTTTGTTTTACAATTGGCTCCGCTATAGTACTTACAGCTATACATAGATTTAGCAAAGTCCGTCGCACTTACAGTGGCTCAATAGCTACGATATCATTAATAATCAGACTGCATAACTTTTCGAACTCCGCATCTCTGTAGTGCTCGTCAAATTCCTCTGATAGAATAAACCAAACTACACTAAACCTTCGACTACAGAAGGTTTCGAATATGCGATCTACTCCAGCGGTAAGTACGCGATAAACACATCTCCGAATGTGGTGTATTACGGCTTGTGTAATTTCGTGGCCATTTATCCTTTTCTTCTCTAGTTGCTTTCTACGTAAGAATTAATTATTAGAAAACAGTAAGGATTGGAAAGTCTCCTTATTATCCTGTAGAATTAAGTATTTTTTGTGAAGCAGTTAGGTACTAGGTACTTACTTGACTTCTCTCAAAGCGTAACAAGGTGCACAGCGACATTGCTGCGAATGCATTTTCTCAAACACGGTTCCCCATGAATCAACAGGATATCCAGCGTTCTAAAATAATTTGGAAATTATTAGATTCGACTACATACACACATGCACGATTGTATGTCTAATATACAGATACAACTAATAAAGTGGCTTAGGCTACCTGAGATAGTGATTCTATATTCTCTTCAAAATTGGATATTTCGTTTAGCAACCGCAAGATCTTTCTGATCCTTACCAAGCATAGCCATCCTTCAGTTTGTATGAAAGTGACAAGATCAGTGTTAGTCTTCCTAAAGTAGTTTACTTCGTATTCACCTTGAAACTGCGGATCTGCAAAGAACATACATAGTACACGGATGTTAAGTTAAACAACCATTCAAATTGGCATTAATTAGTTTGGCAATGCCTATATCAATGCCTACGGTACGTTGTTATCAAACTTGTCAAATAATAATAATAACCTGTAAGAAAATCTTGCTTCCCCCAGAAATGTGCGTCGTTCGGTACTCCATCTCCAGCCCACATGTTATATCCGACCGAGATTCGTTTAAGAATGGGTACATTATCCATATACTCCACATATTCCTGGGAGTCAAACAGCGGCTCAATCACGTTGTGAAACTGTTTCATCTTATCGCTGCTGCCAACCCAGTTGCTCTCATAATACTCACAAGGAAGGGAATACGGGTTAAGATCCAGGTTTGCTGAAAATATATGAAGACGCACAAATAAAATTAGTCAAATAACTCAACCCCTCCACTCCACGTCACTTTCATCTCATCAATCAAACTCTACGTTTATGCTTTTTGCCTAATACCTATCTACCTATACATCTGTCACCTGATGTAATACTAATTTTTGAACTATGTATATGTATAATTTTATTATTTAAGTTTAAGCTGGCTCATTAGCAGGAATGCGTAATAATTTCGAAAACAAAGTAGGTCTGTAGAATGGAACATACGTACATACGCGTATTTGTACGCGTCGCCCATCCCACTAACATATTATCCGCGCAGCAGAGCCCAGCAGCAATGAACCTCAAAACTTACTAGATTAAATTCGTCTCTGCCGTTTCTTTGAAATACTGGCTTTTTTGAACTACAAATTGGAAATGGTTGTACTGCGAATTCGCGAATTTGACACTGGAAATGCTGGCTGTTCCTCTTGAATTAGACTTTGAAAGAGACTATACACGCACCTTCAAACAAAAACCTTATTCATTATTGTCATTACTCCCTAGTCACACGGTCGCCAAACTTACAACAAATCAAAAAATACATCATGGTTTTGTGAATTAAAGTAAAATACCCATTTCTCATCAGCGATTGAAGGTTGATGTCCCAGAAACAACCTGTGTGAGAGGTCTGCTGTGACTTGCTACCTGAAACACAGTAGAAACGCCGGTTTCTACACATACAGCATGGATGGAGAATCAACAACAACAAAAAAGCTAACTTCTATCTAAAACGGAGCAACAACGGAAATAAGACTTGTTTTTTTTTACATACAAAACTAATAAGAAGGATCGACCAAGTGTCCTATATTCACAACTACATTATCATCATCACAAAGAAATCATGGGGGGACCGAGCAAAACTACAATTTATAATTAAACAAATTCCACTTCTTAATGTAAATCGAAAATTTAACAAAAAAAATTAAATAAATTAGTACAAAATCAAGTAGAGTTAGAGTAGTGACTCACCAACTTTATAATTGTACACACTTTTCACTTCAAAATTTGAACAATGACATCCTACGACCAACAATCAACGACAGTCAGGTTTTCAGTCATTCACCTGCAAAACCAAAAATAAAAAAAGAAAGAAAGTCATAAAACAATAAACTAAGTAATTACATCACCATCATCATCATGTCCTTCAATCCCAAACCATAATTTTTGACAATTGACAATCAACAATCAATTCAATCGATTAAAACCTTCTTAATTGTATTATATTTGCATTTCACAATCAGTTTTCCAATCAAACAACAACCCCTATTGACAATTGACAATTAGCCATGTAAAAAAATTGTTGTTGAATGAATGTCAATATATAGCACAAGCTATATCTATATCTATCTGTCCTTCCTACACCTTCCAAGACATCTGACCAGGATGACAGCAATCAAGGGATGCTTTAACTTTAAATAGTAGTGTAATGCCGTACAATAATCTTAATTTATATAATCTTGTAACGTGTCCATAATTTGTTTTACCATCATTCACCCAAGCAAAAGATGTACGTATACGTGTGAACTCAATCAACTCACCTTTCTTTCCCCTCTCTCATATAAATTATTATTATTACTTTTTCCTTTCCTTTCCCTACTTTTTTAATACTTTTTTTAAGCGTCACACATCCTATCACCTATTCACTATTATTCTTCATTCTACAAAAATCTGTCAAACTCGGCAAGCTCGAACGTTAACGTCACAATGAAAAAAAAACACTTTTATGAGATAAATAACTATATTCCAGCCAAGATGTAAAAGAAACTTGTTGGAGTTGAATAAGAATATTATGAATGAATTTGATTTTAAAAAAAAACTATACAACGGATGATGACTGACTTGATTTACTATAATATTAATTACATACTTAGTATTACTAATATATACTCTGCATTGAATACAATAAAAAAACTGATTTTCAGTACAAAAAAAAGGGATTTATGAGAAGAAAAAATTATTATTATTATTAATAATTTGTCACACACGCGCTGGCTCGCTCGCTCACTCACTCACTCACACAACACAAAAGTGCATGTATATAGGTAAAATAATATATAATGCAGAAAAGATGAAAGATTGTATTATGCACAGCGAGTTTGCTGCTTGTTTCAGGTTTTTGGAAACTAAAACTGGCGGACACGAATGTATTCCACACACATCATCATCCACACTATCAACTATCAACTATATTCCAAAATAAAAAAGTAAGTAAGTAAATCCGAGAACACTAAACTCGTCGTCGTCTCCTTCGTCGTCGTTGTCTTGAGTCGTCCAACTTTTTTTCTTTATATATGGGATATTATATTATTATTATTACTATTCCTTACAAAAATAATACTATGTGTATATTTTACTATTATTATATTATTATTATTATAAAAGAGATGCACACACGCACATTTAGAGCTCTAGAGATTACCACCACCAACATGACCATATCACCACGAGAGAGAACAAGTTTTTAAATCGCAACAAGAACACAAAACCTCCTCGCTCGACACCGTCAACCGTGTACCGTGAGCAAAATAAAATGTATGTATCGCACTTATATGATATACATAAATATGTATATTTTAGCAAGAAGAGTGGAAGTTGTGTACTAAAAGAAGAAGGTTGGGGGCTTTTCTGGGATCCCGAGACGTCGTCGTCGGAGTATTATTCCCGTCGTCGTGTAGTAATAGTATTACTATTTACTACTCATCTCTCCTTCACTTCACCAGAGACAAAAACTCGAGAAATTCGTATACTTTTTTAGCGGACTCCTCTCTCTCTCTCTCTCTCTCTCTCTCTCGTTCACTCTTGCCATTGCATTGTGTTAAACCAGAAAATAGGAGTCCAACAAAATAATGTTATCCTTCCTGAATAAAAAAATGCAATACAGACATACTTGCTCTTGCTTACTTAAACTTACTTGCTTGCTAAGAAAAAAGTCTTTCTCGTCTCTCTCCTCGTACTTGTGCCTGCTTGCCTGCCTGCCTGCCTGCCTCCTCTCGCTGATGTTTGTCACAGTTTTTTTTTGTTTCCGTCGGTTGTGTCCTTCGTTTGACGGGACGAGAGGAGTAGAGCGGAGAGGAGAGGAGTCTAGTACAAAACAACTCTTCGTGTGTGCTGTATGATGTTCATCATATCATCATCATGAACATGAACGACGAACAGTGTTGTTCTTTAATGTGAGAGACAGAGAGGCAGGGGTGAGGAAGATTTGACGTCTTTTGGAGAGAAAGATTTGGAGAGGATTTTGTTGGAGGATTTTTTTGGTTTTATCATATCATCGGTGGAGAGGCATGCGAGTTGCTGCGGTGGTTAATTAATTAGTGCCTTTTTATGGTCGTCTGAGTTTCCTTTATGCAGTTTATTATTAGACCTCTTCGGGTAACCCAGGAGGTAATTGCAACAGGGTTCAGTCAGTCAGACTCATTTACTTAAATATCGGGCGGGAATCATACAATTATATAATATAAAAAATATTATGCTGACTTAAATTGTAAGATTAGGGATATATGGTTGCTAGTTTATACTTAAATTAGTAAAACTATGACACGCTAATGCTATTAATGCTCCTTTAAAAAACTTGAAATTGAAAATTGAAATGCTAATAATAATTGTACTTGCATTTATTTATCCGCTGCTGTCCTCACATTCTTCCCGTAAAACTCACCTCACCTTTTTTTACTACCATGTACTTATAATAATACCTGGTAAGCCAGGCATCCCACATTGGTGGCAGTGTGGCGGCTGCTGTACTACTACTCATGCATATACGGTGATGATGTGAATGGCGAATGTGTCAAGTCAAAAACGACTTGCTACACTCCTGCTCCGCTCTTATGTTATGACTCTCTGCTTGCTTGTGCGAGTGTATCTCATCTCATCCTCATCGGTTCCTTCTTCAGTCAGTTATGCATATATACATAAATATGCCGAAAGAGCTAAGTATGCATGTAGTTTTTTAGTTCATTCATATATTGTATTCGTATTTTAAGCATGCTCCACAATAATATGGATTGGATACTCTCTCTTCTCGGCTCTCCTCTCTCTCTCTCTCTCTGTTCCATTAGATAGTCCTACAAGACTACAAGAAGAGAGGAGAAGCACCAAAGCATTCTTTTTATGTAACCCATCCGTATAATACGTATATCTATACATACATATCACCAGTAATATCACCTATCCAGTGCCCCAAAGTCTCACGCTGTATCCATATCCTTTTCCTAAAAGCTTCCTATATATATATTCCTTCCTTCTTCCTACACAGCTCCCGAGCTTCATCCCAACTTCTTTTCACAATCTTTTCCACCAGCCTGAAATCCACTGGGTACAAGCAAAAATACGAAGGTTAGTGTGATCCTCTTGCTCATATATGCTCACAGGCAGGCAGGATTGTTGAAAGTATTGCGAGGCAAATGATACAATCATATAATGGAAAAGATAGGAACAATGGGTAAAATAGTAGTACTACTTACCACACTGCGCTTTTTTTTTGCCACATTCACACATTCTCACTTCTCACCATCTCACCTCGTAACATCACACATGATATTGATATGAAGTGAAGGAAGGAAGAGGGTTTTTGGTGTATAGAGTTGGAGTGTGGAGTGAAGAGAGAGAGAGAGAGATGCTGTTGTAAAAGTACTTAGCAGGCAGGTAGGTAGGTATATATGAACAAGAAAAAGTAGCAAGCAAGCAACAGCATAATATGTAGTTTTTATTTTTTTCATTTCATTCGTTCGTTTGAGTCTCAAAAGTAAAAGACGACGACGACGACGACGTTCGTTTCGTTGACTAAAAATCACTTGCGCTCTGTACTCCTCTCAAAGATGATGCACCCGATGATTTTGAGTAGTGGTATTGTACGGCGACGGTAGCTAATAATATATTATAGTATTTAGTAGGAAAAAAACTAATAAGTATGAAATGAGACACGGACAACGGATGACGGAAGGAGAGAAAGAAGAGAGAGATATTATTGCCAAAAGTATCAAAATAATAAAAATCAAAGTTACGGCCATATTTCAAAAATTAAAACGACCGACGGCGACGGTAAGAACTTTTCTCTGAGGATGCATGCATGCAGGTCAATTATAGTGTAAAGATTCTAGTTAGTTTTGTAATGCTGATGATGATATAATATGATATAGTTAATTTAGTCGTGTCACTTCACTTCTTGTGTGAGTGACTTTCTTATACAGAGTTGTAAAAAAATAAAATGCAAAATAAGTAGTATTTAAAAAATATCAAATAAGTGAAATATTTGATTTATTTATTTAATGTAAGGCGCAATCCAACCGACAAAATTATTGAAAGTATGTATTTTCATTTTGTATTTTATTTGATACTTTTTAAAAAAAAAAAAAGTATTTAAAATGGTTTAAAAAATATAAATACTATTTTGTATCTCAAATTCCAGTTTAAATACTATTTCAAATACATTTTTGGGAAACTAAACTATGCTCACAATTTACTCAAGAATGTGTCTTGTGTGATCATGGTTTATTCTTTCCGTTTCCTATTTACCGATGATGCTTTCTGCAAAGCGTTGGTTTTGGTCGTTTAACTAGCATGCTAATTGCAAGTCAGAAAGGAACCGAAACTGCAAAGTGCAAAAAGTATTTGGTATTTTGAAAAGTAGTTATTTTATTTGAAAAGGTATTTGTAAAAAAAACCTAGTATTTTATTTAGTATTTTGTATGATTTGAGGTTTAGTGCTAATTAACAACTCTCCTTCCTTATGTTGATGAATCATGCTTTTTGCTTCACTACCAGCAGCAATCTGGGATATGGGCAGTTTTAATTTAATTTAATTTTTTGCAAAAGTACAGTTGGATTGGATTAAGATAATATGGCTTTTACTACTAGTTTTCGCTAAGGTGCTTCATGTAATTCGCGTATGTATGGTTGGTTGATGGCGACATTAAATCAAGATCAACATTTGACAGTAGACAATAGAAGACTAACAAAAACTAGCTAGTTGTGTAAAAAACAGACATTTGTTTTTACAAAGCAGGTTTATGTGGTAAGTGGTATGGTACGAAAATGCAAATAATTACTATGTGCAAATTATTATGTATTACGTATGATTTCCAGTAGTAGTGAGTGTAGTGAGTAAGTAAGTTCGTCAATAGACTGCTGGGTACTTACGAAGCTGAAAGTTGAAATATTATACGAACGAATCAAAATTAACGTGTACTTACAGGAGACAGTCGGGGCTCAATAGTTTCGAGGGAGTCTGATCTAGCAATTTTTGGGAACAAGATCTTGGGGAAATCGTATCATCCTGTTGGCGAAATTAAGGAATTGTACAGTACAAGGATAACGCCAAGCATTGCTTCCCTACCTCCGCCACCACTATCTAAAATGGAGAGCCCTTCAAAGTCTTCGCATCGTGGATCGTCTAGTGTTGATGATATGGAGTTGGCAAAAAGCAAATCTGGATCGGGTTCTCATTCAAGGACCAAGACTGATTACCCTAGCCACTCGTCTTCCTCGCAGGACCGCTCAGGCTCGTCGCATGCCCAGATGCAGGCCTTGTCATCGTACACCTCAAAGAGTCAGAGTGGGGGTAATTCGACATCCAGCTCTAGTAGCCACTCGTCGTCGCTTAATATAAATTCAAGCAGTGGTAGTATGCACAAGGGGAAGTCAGGGAAGACGTCTCCGGACTCGTCCTCAACAACATCTTCGAGGTCCTCGTCTCCTTTACGCTCAGGCTTTTCTAGTAGTAAATCATCCTCCACGTCTCACAAAACCACTCATGGCACATTGGCATCTTACACTCTCTCGATCCCTTCCGACAACAAGGGGGAAAATGAATCTGTGGAAGATCTTCTTATGTCTGACATTGGACATCCTTACGGAGGTTCGAAGCATACAGTACAGATAATAGCCTCGT
>JAANSN010001181.1:22825-37360 GCA_036850665.1 Dicranocentrus wangi | reverse complement strand
CATAATCATAATAAGCATCCGGGAATGGAGGCCGACACCTCTGAAGCTGCTGTCACCACCACCACCGAGTCCGAGTCCTATGTCGACATTTCCGATGGGATCATCATCAGTAAAGAGAATCCGATGACGAACGATGTGGTAAGAAATGATGTTGAATAATTATTGGTCAAGTGTGCGTGTGTGGGTGGATGTGGATTCTCAAATATGTTCAATTAAATATTAATAATAATATATTATTATTCTGGTTTTGTTTCAATTCCAGATTTTGAAGGCTCTTTTTGAGAAAATGAGTCAGCAGGGAGAGCTGAACAGGGTCCGGTTGGTCTGCAAACAGTGGTACAAGCTCGTCATTCCAGTGTGGCTCAAAAATGGATCCACTATAGTCATCAAAAGTGATGAAGAAGATGACGCCTTTCTCAAGTTTTTGGAACAAGCCCACCTAGCTCCACCCACGGCCCATGAAGGCATTGTTGGGATTAAGCAGTACCCAAAGCTTCATCTGGAGCACTCTGAGCAAATATATAGCAGGATGCATTTTGAAGTGTTTTGGAACGAGTATGGGAATTACCTGACCCATTTGACTCTCGGAAACTTCAAGATTCCAGATCCAGTCGCTTTCAAGGACATCCTGTTCTGCAGGTTCACGCCCAACTTGGAATATTTGGTTGTAGACGTGGATTCAGTGGCAGGACCTGTGGAGCCCCGACTGCTGAACTATAATAATCCAGGGGAGCACGGGAATCTCAAGACTTTGAAGATTGACGTTAGGCAGGCGGACTTTCCGTTGGAGTGGACGGCTCTTCTTAACTCATTTCCCCATTTGAAGGTTTGATGATAAAATCAAAATACAAACCGAACCTACGACGACAATTACAACACGCAATAATAGTAAAAATAGTAAATTGATTTGATGGTGTCCAATCCCCTCATTTTTTTTGTTTCCAGTATTTCGGGGTGGGAAGGGGCTTGTCGGTATCGGATTCGGATGTGGATGAGATATTCACGGCGATAAATGAAATTAGGGGGGAGGACGAGAAAAGACTGGAATTGCAATCCTTTATATGGTTTTTCAACGTGTTAGTTCTAGCTTTTCTAAATATTTGATTTAACTAGTCATGTTAAAACATGATGGAAATTACGAAGCTTAAAGGACATCAAAGTTATGGCGTGAACAGACGGACAGACGGACAAACAAACTAAAAGCATAACTACGCTTCATTGCATTCAGCTTCGTAACAATTAATATTATTATAATTCTATTTATTTATTATATATCTATCTGCCCAAGTTTGAAGTGATTGTTTTAATTCCAAATAGATGTTATGCCTGTGATAGTATCCACCCCAACCCCCCGTCAATGCCACCATCAACTCGACACGCTGAACTACCTCTTGAAACATTCAAATACGCCGTCACCGAGGAGCTGCCAGAAAATGTTCTCGCCAATCTATTGTCAGCGTATGCAAACTCTTTGAAAAGGCTCGAGTTGTACTTGTACATGCATCACCCTTCTTTCGACTGCTACTTTGGATTTCCTCAAATGAACCAACTTGCCACTTTGGAGCTGACTGGCGTCATTGTGCTTGATCTGGCGGTTTTACGGAAGCTCCCGAACATCCGATCATTAGTCCTCATATTGGATACAAGGATGTTCAGATATAAATTGTCTGCGCGCACATTATTTTCGACAACACGTCCAGAAGAGGCGGAAGAAGAAATAACGGTTCCATCCTATAACGAAATTTCATTGTGATTACCGGCTCCACTGTACTGCCGATGCCGTCATTCAATTACGCAGACTAATGCCAAATCTGTCTGATTTGGGGATGGCGTTCGATAACACTTCCTTCTCGCGGGTGTGCCGGCACTTGACCCAGCTGGAGCAGCTGAAAATTTACGGACGTGAACTTGGAGACGACGGGATAATCGGAATTGTGGGGGAGGAAGGGGACGCCCAGCTCAGCAATTTCCAACCAAACATCTCCAGACTACAGAGTAATTTGTGTAGACATTTTTTTAACTGGGAAGGAAATAAATATGACAAATTATCCAAACTGAATGAATGTTTAAAATAGTCCGCAATATTAAATGGTTGCTTTTACAACTGACTATTTTTTGCAGGTCTCAAAAGCTTTGAAATGACATTGGATTGTATGTCATCCCCCAACTTCACAAAGGATTCGGTGATCCATGGATTTACTAAGGTGCGTCGGCTGGAGAAACTTCTCATTCACGTGTATGAAATCACGGTATGTTTTTATTTATTTTATTATCAAATCTATCATAGGCTTTAGGTTAGGTTATATATGTACATACAAACAAACATCATATATATAAATTGTGAAATATATATTTTTTTAATTTGCAGACTCACGCTGAACTGCAACAAGTTATCCTTGAAAGAATCCCGTTTGCCGAAATACGCGTCCAGAATGGTTGCTTTAAATGTGGCTCAAAGTTTAAGTTTTAGTAAAATCGGATTCGGAAGAAGGAAGAGGACACAGAGGACGAAAATTCAAAACGACAAAAAAATCTGCTTTGCTACTTTGAATTCAGGGCTCAGTAGAATTTAATACTACCATATATGCAGTTTGTTTTCGACATAATTTTCCTATATTTATCTTATTCATATAGTCTTACAATCTGATTAGGTCAAATATTAAAATGCTGCTGCAAGCAATGTAAATCTGCTAAAAAGCGGACTTTTTTAGTCTATTTTGCAAATTAGCACATTTTGTACGTTTGACACATGTCATAACTTAATAATATTGTTTGGATTTTATACTAATGTTATATATACGTATATATCTGCTGCATCATATATAAAAGTACTTATAATATTTACAAACATATAGCGTCTCTTCTCAATGCAATATTTGTAAATAAATATACTTAAATAAAATAATCGGTATTTTCACCTAAAATAAAATACGTAAATAAAACAGACTATTTGTAAATCCTTACATATTATTTAATTGAAACTATATTTTATTTATGGCCAACCCTGGAAATTTTATAAAATTATCCCTTTTTTCTTGCTATATTATTATATATAATATGTATTCAAGTCGATAGTCCCAACCCAACATAATATGTTTTATCAATGGAAAAAAATAAATTTCCATTTCCCGTGCTTTGAGTACCTCCATTGCCTCTCTGTTGTGTTGTACGACGACGTCCTGTGTCCTGCTAAAACCCCCTCAATTCCAGTTCATTCATCCCATCTCTCTCTCTCTCTCAATGCCCCAAAGTGAAAATCTTTTAAAATCCAGAAACTGCGGCAAAAAGCCGACAAGTGTGACAGCTGAGCTCTCTATGGCTCTATTATTGCATTTGCATGCTGCATTGCATATCAAACAAAACAAAACAACAACAAATTAATGACAAACCACTTTTGGATTTATTTTTTGCACTTTTTGCAATTTTTTTTTTGCAAATTAACAAAAAAAAAACAAGTACTTTCGTTGGATCGTCCGTATAGAATTCGTGCGCCACCTGGTCTAGAGGTGCGTGTTATAATAAGTGAAACTACTTTTTTAATTACTTACTAATTAAATTTTAGTAATTTCATTCTCATCCAATTATGGATGATTGGATCCTCCTCCTTCTGTCTTATAATAAATAGCAACTACTGAAAACATTTTCATTCACACTTGAAAATTTAATAATAAATTAGCACGAACTGATTGATTGATTGATTGATTGCTGATAAGTTCCCAGAACCAAAATGGAGGGGGAGGAAGGAGGAGGAGGACATTATTATAAGCATCCGAGAATGGAGGACGACACTTCTGGAGTTGCTGTGCCTGTCACCGAGCCCAACGACGACATTTCGAATTTGATCAGTGAGCAGGAGAATCCGATGATGAACGATTTGGTAATAATGACAAATGATGAACGTTGTTGAATAATAATAATAATAATAATTGACTAATTACTAACCAAATTGGTAATTGTCGCGTGAGTATTATTATGTATGGATTTTCCCTTAAATCGATTGTGTGATAGTTGTTTCATTTCATCTGCAGGTTTTGAAGCGTCTGTTCCAGCTAATGTGTCCGAAAGAGGTGAGCAGGGCCCGGTTGGTCTGCAAACAGTGGTACAAGCGGTCCCTTCCAGTGTGGCTTCAAAATGGATCCGCCATTGTCATCAAATGTGGAAAGGATAACGCCAATTTTCTCAAGTTCCTGGAAGAAGCCCACCTGGATCCTTCCACGACCCATGAAGACATTGTTGGAATCAAGCAGTACCGAAAGTTTCGTCTGGAGCATCACGATCAAATATATAACCGGATGCATTTTGAAGTGTTTTGGAACGAGTGTGGGAATTACCTGACCCATTTGACTCTCGGAGCCTTCAAGATTCCCGACCCAGTTGCTTTCAAGGACATCCTGTTCTGCAGGTTCACGCCCAACTTGGAGTATTTGGTTGTAGAGGTGGACTCAGTGGGAGGACCGCCTGTGGAGCCCCGACTCCTCAACTATAATAATCCACCGGAGCAGGGAAATCTCAAGACTTTGAAGATCGACATTGGGAACGGGGAGATTCCATTTCCATTGAAATGGAAGCCGCTTCTATACACGTATCCCAATTTGAAGGTTAAATTTGATTATTAAGATAAAAAAACTACCTGCTGATCTGTAATTTTTTAACCTTCGCAGTACATGTCAATTGTGAATTGGTCATATGATATAATACTTAAAATGATTTTATGAATTTTGTCTTCAGTATTTCGGCGTGGGAAACTGCTTGTCGGAATGGGAGTCGAATGTGAATGAAATATTCACGGCGATACATGAAATCAGGAGTGAGGACAGGTCGAGACTGGAGTTACAATCCTTTATATGGCTCTTCAACGAGTTGGTTGCCTTTCTTAATTTAATTTGATTGAATGTTGAATTCCGGGAAAATCCATATATTTGTTGCCGTTTTTAGTTTTTGATATCTGTTTAAACTTTAAATTACTTTTTTTGCTAAACCTAATACATAGGTGCTATCACTGTGTTTCTGTCCATCTGATCCCAGAGGCGGTTTCACCATCAACTCGACACGCTCAACTACCTCTTCTTGAAACATTCAAATACGCCGTCAGCGAGGAGCTGCCAGAAAATGTTCTCGCCAATCTATTGTCAGCGTATGCAATATCCTTGAAGAGGCTCGAGTTGTACATGCAGGGCCCTTTCGACTGCTACTTTGGATTTCCGCAAATGAGCCAGCTTGTCACTTTGGAGCTGACCGGCGTCCCTGTGAAGGACCTGACGTTTCTTCGGAAGCTCCCGAACATCCGATCATTAGTCCTCCTATTGAGTGTAAGGATGCCCAGAAATAAATTGTCTGCGGCCACATTATTTTCGACGAGACTTTTTGCAGAAGAAGCGGAAGCAGACTTGGCGGAAGAAGGAATAACGGTTCCTTCCCTAAAGGAATTTCGTTGTGATTATCGTCTCGACTGTACTGCGAATGACATCATTGGTCTACGCAGACTAATGCCAAATCTGTCTCTTTTGGGGATGTCGTTGGATAACATCTCCTTCCCGCTGGTGTGCCGGCACTTGACACAGCTGGAGCAGCTGACAATTTACGGAGGCGAACTTGGAGACGACGGGATAATCGGGATTGTGGCGGAAGGGAAGGACGCCCAGCTCAGCAATTTCCAACCAAACATCTCCAGACTACAGAGTAATGACAATTCCAGAATTTCGAAATGTGAATGAATGCATGTAAAAATTCAATTTTTACCTTAACGGACTATTTTTTTGCAGATCTCAAAAGCTTTGAAATGGCTTGGGGTCCTACGCTGTTCCCAAACTTCACAAAGGATTCGGTGATTCACGGATTTGCTAAGGTTCCACTGCTGAAGAAGCTTGTCATTAATGTTTATGCATTGATGGTATGCATTATTTTTATTTTATCAATCATATCATAGGCTCAAATTAGCATATCTACACGTACAAATGTTATGAAATATGTACAAAATTCTGGAGTGGAGTACATTTTTTAAAAAAATTTTGTAGGCCTATGCTGAACTGCAACAAGTGGTTCTTGAAAGAATTCCGTTTGTAGAAATACGCGACCAGGATGATTGCTTTAAATGCGGCTCAAAGTTCAAATTGGGGGAGGAATGGGATTCGGAAGAAGAAGAAGAGGACATCGACGAAAATTAAAAATGACTAAAATCAGTCTGCTGCAGCTGAAATGAAGTTTCAGTAGAATGTAATGTAACAATACAATATTATTGTACAGCAGTTTATGAAATTTGTCATTGTTTAGAAAATATACCATACTTGTTGTAGTATATTAAGCCCGTGCCTGAGTTTTGCAGAGTCAACTTAACTTGTTTAAATTGTTGAGCTAGAAACTATTTTTAAATTGGATTCAATTTATATTTATGTGCGAATGCTACAAATATAGTGATTTTCCCCGTATATACTTTCATAATTTCCTATATCCTATCCTATTCTATTCATGTAATCTCACAATCTGCTTTTACATCAAATATTAAAATGCAGAAATGTAAATCTGCTAAAGAAATAAAGGATTTTCATAGTCTATTTTGCAAATTTAAGTACATTCTGTGCGTTTCGCCACCGTCATATTGACATTGACACATGTCCTAACTTAATAAGATTTGCATTGTTGTATACAACAGATGTTTTATATATATATATATCAGCTGCATAATATATATTAGTAATAATTGTTTGGAAGTGGTGGAAAAGAAAGAGCTCCACCTTAATCTAGTCTCCCTAATATTTTTAGGGCTTGAGGAGTTGTAGGTGGTAGTTAGAAATCTCTGGATCATTCTGTACACTCTCTGGTTTTATTGTAAACTCTCTCCATTGTCTGGCAGTTGATGAGGGCTGATTCGGGAGTTAACATGATTTTCCATGAGCCAAGTAGAATATCAACACCATTTACACCACCGGGTCGAAGATGAAAGGATGCTGAGCCTCGTCGTCGTCTTCCAGGAGGTGGTGAAATTGGATCATCACCTCTGTTACAACTTGCTCCTTCTTGATGCAGATGTTCGTCGTCTGAAATATGGCTTGATGGTGAAGGAATTCGACGAGGAGATGTAGATGTGGTAGACGCATTTGGAGTAGTAGTCAGGCTTATTGGAATTTTGGTTTAGTTTACGTCCTCCTGGGTGCGAAATTGGGGATACTCCTCTCCTCCCGTGTTTAAGGCGGTGGGGCCCGAATCCAACACCGAATCCGGTGGAGTATAATTCGACGTGCTTGATGACCCCGCTATGATAAGAGTTTCAGCAGGAGGAGGCGTGGTGTCAGTCGTTCGCCTGGATTTCACTTGTGGTAGTTGCAATACTACTGCTGCGTTGGAATGGTTGGACACCAACCCTTTTGTAAGTGGTGGCTCGGAAACACCATTTGGTGTAGCTGTCATGGAATGCTTGGCGACGATTGGCACGTCAAGCGCGTCTTGCTCCTCAACTGCATGATGATGATGATCCGATCGGATGGGTTCGTCAAGACCAACTGTTGGCTCCCTTCCGTCCTCCAGTTCCCCCACTTCGGACCCTCCCATGACATAGTGGCAAATCCGGTTCACAACGTCCAATGTAAGGTGAGGTCCGAACGAGTTCTGTAAATGGAGCTGGAGCTCGGAATCTGTGGAGAACAAATCTGGGCAAATCATGCATTTTAGCTCAGGCTCGTTTGCGGGAGGTGGAGGTGGCGGTGGTGTTTTAGGGATCTCGGGTACGTGATCCATCCAAGTAATAGTCCTCTCATTTCCATCTATTTCATCGGCCACCACCACAGTCACGTCTTCACCCCCATTTCCCCCTCGTTTTTTACCTACTTCCTCCGTTCCAACAATTTGGAGGGGTGGTGGTGGTGGTGACGACGACGACCCATTGGAGGAATTTGACAACTCCGTATTGCTCTCACCTTCTAGTGGGGTTACTAGCTCCTTCTTCTCCTCCTCCAACCCCATTGTTTCAAGTGGAGAGCCTGGAGAGGATTCGGTTTCGGGAGAGGTGGACGACGATGGTCCTAGCGGAGGAGGTGATAGTGGTAACTCATCAGAAGAGCCCGTCGTGGCGCTGCTGCTGGTCCGACTTGAAAAAGATGTACATTTCTTCTTGGAGGGACTTGCACTACCCCCACCCTCCTCCACTCCCTCTTCCCTTTCTTCTCTTTCCCCTGAAAAATGAAATCATGCTGCACAATGGGCAACCAGCAGAAACCACGGGGCAATTAATTGTTATTAAAGCAATATTCTGTGCAATTTTTGGTTACTTGGAATATTGTTGTTGACCCGAGTATTGGAGGAATCCGTGTTTTCAACTCCAGTGGACACCACCCCCTCATCATTGAAAAATGAAATCATGCTGCACAATGGGCAACCAGCAGAAACCACGGGGCAATTAATTGTAATTAAAGCAATATTCTGTGCAATTTTTGGTTACTTGGAATATTGTTGTTGACCCGAGTATTGGAGGAATCCGTGTTTTCAACTCCAGTGGACACCACCCCCTCATCATTTTTGTCTTCGGTCCTAGACAGAGTTCCGCTGGTAATAAAGTCTTCACCCCCATTTCCTCCCTTTCTTTTTCTTCTTTCCTCCCTTCCTACCGATTGGAGGGATGGTGACCCGTTGGAATCTGTCCACTCCGTATTACAGTTGCTCTCACTTTCTGGCGGAGTTACTACCTCCTCCGACTCCATTTTTTCAAGTGGTGGAGGAGACTCGGTAGAGGCGGACGAGGGCGGGGCTGGCGGAGGAGGTGCAGGTGGTAACTCAGAAGAAGAAGAGTCCGTGCCGTCGTGGCGGTTAAGACTACAGCTCCTCTGCCGACCTCCTCCAACAGATTTTGATTTCCGGGCTAACCGGTGGTGGTCCTCCTCCCGCTCTCTCTTTTTGGAACAGGATCCTGAGACTCGTTCGACAAATAGTGTAGGTTGACCAGCGGCATCATTTTTCCCCCTGGAGGATGTGGAGGTGGAGCTGCCCGACAGGCAAATCCTATTCAGAGGAGGATAAAATTCCAGGCGGCGTCCACAGCCAGACTCAAAATGCAGCTGGAGGTCGGCCTCAGTGAAATAAACAGCTCCGCAAGGTATGCATTTCAACAACTCCGGTTCGGGTTGAGTGGATATGAACAACTGGGGTCGCCTCTTCCACTCCAAACCCTCCCGTTGTTGTAACCGCTCCAATATCCCAGTGAGCTTCCTCTCCTGCGGAACACCTGTCACCACATTCCGCTCTAGTAGCACGTGCCACCCGTCACAATTGGAATTGGCGCAGTTGTAATTCGCACTTTCTTCAACATTCCCTCGGGAATTGGAAGAGGAGGTGGAGGCCCTGCTCCATAATGGCGGTGGTGGCACCTCAGAACCTGCCGCTGCCGCCGGCGGTGGTGGTGGTGATGTTTTGGGGATATGTCCCGTCCTCCTCTCCTCCTCACGTTTTCGTTCCTCTGAAGAAAATGAAACAAGATAAAATATCTATCAAGTCAACAGGTCACGCGCGGGGGGTGTATCATAAACTGTGTTAGAGCTAGCTGCGATTTTTTACTTGAAACTGGACTAATTTCGTCATAGATATTCGAGCAGTCCGCCGATTCCGCTCTGGCCTCTTCCACCGCCGGCTCCTTTTTTATAACTTCCAATCGGGGACTTGGAGGGACGACGGACGAGAATTCTCTTTGATAATATTGTCGTCGTGACCTCAGGCTGTACCCAGGACGACCCAAAATCTCCACATCATCTTCTTCAATATTGAGTTGAGATGGTTGAGCAATGATCGCATGGGGTGGTGGTGGTGTTGGTTTGACCAAGGATTCCCTCCTGATGCTACTAATGTCAGCAACGTAGTCACCACCATCTCCACTCTCATCATCATCGCCAGCTATGTCTGGCTCCGGCTCGCCTTCCACTGTCCCAGACTTCCGTGGAACAACGACATTGGGGATTGGAACTGGATGAGCTCCGACCATTCCTCCTCCCATTTCATTTTTAATAGCCCTTCCCTTTCCTCCGTTACTCTGATTGGAACCCCGTTCACCGGACGATGTCGACAAACACGACGCCCTAGCTTTAGTTAAGGTAGTGGGCTGAGGGAGTGGTCGTGGTCTGGGGGTGGGAGGTTCCTGCTCGTCCTGCTCCGGATCAAAATATTTGAAAACCCGGACGGCTTTTCCCTTTTTCCTTCCTGGTTCGACGACCCTTGATGGTGTTCCCTCCGTCAATTGGCTGCAGAGGAGATCCAGCTGAAGCAACTTGATCACCCCCTCCACCTCCTTCTTATCCTCTTCTTCCGGGATGAGCGCCTCCCCTTTGTAAATCAACGACACAACTGCCTTCAAGTGGACCAACTTCACGTCCGCCAGGGTGATGGCTACAATTCCCGTTTCAGAGGTAGGGTGATGATGATGATGATCCGCTCCTCCTCCTCTCAGCGCATCCATGAGGACATTGGACCGACCCAGAGGGAGGCTGGGACAGAGGTGGTGGGCCATGCCGAGAAGAATCTGCCGGTGCACCGGGATGAAGCCATCGTCGCAAATCAAGTGAACATCGCAACTGCTTTTCCTTTCGCTCAGTTCCCTTTGCAGCTCCAGCAAAATCTCGGGAAGGCGATGAACATGTTCGGCGGAATTCACAATAATGGTTCTCTTTCTTGGCTCCTCTTGTGAACTCGCACTCAAAATATTAATGGTTTCAGCCATCATATCTCTCTCCCTATTCACTCTTGATGAGTGTCAGTGGAGGGTGCTGCTGGGGGCAAACCTAAAGATAAAGAAATTTTGTGATTGGTAGCCTATAGGTACAAAAAAAAATAAATTTAATGATCGGAGGCAGTTAGAACTTAAAAAACAAACTAATCACAATTCTTAATTATAACTTAATCATATGTCGGTCGGCACATGATAAAAAATGCAAATTGGTCCACAATTATAATTTGCAAAACATGTCGTCTGTTTTATTACCTTGGCCTAAAGATGCTGAAAGATGATAGTTCTTTTTGTTTTTTCGACACACAGCGCACACTTTAAAAAGCTAGTTGTAAGTCTAATTCTGAGCGAATTCTAGGTAATTTTAAGCGCAAAACCAAAACGAAAATCATAAAAAACTGTCAACTTCACTTCACTGCCAATTTGCAAGATACGAGATATGATGATGATGATGATGATATGTAAAAAAAATGCATCCAAGATTTTGGCTTTAACTTTCTACGCAGTCTCTCGGGATCTGAAGCAAAAAAGGGTGAATCCATCCATACCGTGTGCAGAACACTGACTGATGGCGGTTCAGAGTAGAATGACCAGAAGCTGATCCTGATGTGATGAGCATAAACTCTGACGACGACATTTTTTTAAAAAATAACCCTTGCCCATTGTTTCTTTCTCGTGGATCATAGTGTGAGCGTGTTCATGTTCATACCATTCATCATTTTGCGGCTCATTAGTGTTCAAATGACTTGTCAAAGAGATCAGAGAGACAAAATAATATATGCCTCGCCTCTTCATCACGAAAGGGAAAGTATGTAAAAATGTGGAATGCTGCTGGATAGATGGGTACTTTTGGAGATGGGGGATACCCTTCCTCCTGCACTCATTTTTTATATTGTTTCTAGAGATACAACACACATCTCACGAAGGCATTTTATATCCCAACAAAGTTGAAGGTGAGGTGCTCATTTTTGTTCACTCTTCAGATATCTCTCTCCTCATCTCTCACGCAAACTACATCTCAACTCTCAAAATCACAAAAGGGCAAGAAAAAAGGGTTCCTCTCACTCAGCATGAATAATAAGTTTCTTTCAGACGCTGTCAAGCTTAAAGCACCTGGTGGGCCTGTCCACAGCAGCACAGGTAGGGTAGACCAGGCACAGGCTGAATGGTGGCAAGTGGCTGAGTGGCATTGGCGAGTGATCATTATAAATAAAATATGATGACATTCCCCCCCCCCCCAACCCACACACATTCCTCTGACTGACGTGACCACTTACAATACACAACAACATGCCATGCTATGTGCTTATCATGCCACCACCATGTGTTGAGTGAGTTTGAGTTTGTTGTTCATCTCTCATTTACTCTCTTCATCATCATCATCATTATGCATCCCTCCGTCCCTATCATATTGTGTAGATCTGAAAAAACTGGACTGGACAAAAAAAGCTTCATTTTTTTTTTTTCATTTTCATTTTTTGTTTTTTGGCTTTCTGGTTTGTTCCTCGTCGGAAGCTTTATTTTAATTCGATTTTGATAATATGTGCATAATAATATTATGCAGCCGGAAATGACTCTTGTGATGATGGAATAATATATGTCTCTCTATTGCTTTTAAATATATTTCAATCGCGTTATGCAAATGAATGAAAGTAGCTTCCGGACCTTTTTTTCGTTCCCTTCATTGTCAGTGTGAGTAAATGTGTGTGTATATCTCTCCGTTTCCGCTTTCCTGCGCTTTTGCCCCCGCAACGGTCAGGTGTGTAAATTCAACTTAACTCTCTCCAATCTCATCAATATCAATATTACTGCTGTCATGTGTTAAGTTAATAATGAAGGCGAGCGAATCTGGGGGTTAAAAGAGGATATGTCTCCTCCTCCTCAGAAAACTTCTGGAATAGTTAAGTAAACCTAAATTTGGTAATACATACCACTAATTTACGTATATGTTTGTGATGGATTGACCCCAATCCCAAAGTCTAACTTCGAGCAATTCACCCCTTCGCATTGAAACTCCTGATACTGATGATATCCAATCACAAGGTTTGTGATTAGTACGGGGGTGTATATCATGTCGCGCAAAAAAAGTTTGTAATCGCAGGGGGCGTTTGTAACATTTTCCCATTAGAAAAATACCATAGTCAAAAAATAACAGCTTGATTGGGTTGGAATTCAGCTCAAGGAAGGAGATTTATTTATGGAACCTAGTTTTGTGGTTAATTGCTGGGCGCTGAGCACCAGGAATCGCAGTACAGCGAAGAATTCCCTGGAAAAGAAAAAATCCATTTTGGATCAGATCAAATGATTCAGTAAGTTCGAGTTACGACGAGTGTTCCCGGGTGATGTGGTAACTGGTAATATAATGGAACGACAAACATGACATGTGGATGTTTAGGATCGGCCTGAACGAAGTATGTTAGAAATGTTTTCTGCTGCGACTAACGCGGAAAGAAGTGCTGGCACCCGCACCACACCAACTCAAGTCTGGCCGCAACCTGTTTGACCTGATCCAATGGCAGAGGACGAGGACGAGATAATTTGAAATGAAATTTGTTCAGGATTGGAACGTTGTTATATACATCTCCTTCTCTCCATACTCCAGGCCTTGAACCTCCTGTTTCTGGGAGTATGTACCTATGTGTGAACCACTCACGAACTCCTCGAATCAGGGACAAGATGCTCCAACATTTTTTTCACTATTTTTCAGACCCTTTTCTTTGAGCATAATATTTGCTTTTGTGGCTCATCGCTCATGACATGACGGAACTGTTGCCGAACAGGTGAGTCATCATACCTTTGACCGATTTGACTTAAAAATTCAATACGATTCATCCGCAGCGCAGTAGCCAATGAACATGCATGTCCAATTCGGCGTCAATCGGATGTAGCATTTTTGGGAGTTATCGTGCGCATATTCACAATTCACAGATACTCAGATACACGTGACAGACATTTCACCCACTCTCAACTTTTCTAGAGTCCTGTTTTATAATGTACCATGCACACACACATGGCACATAATGATCGAGTCAAAAGGACGGGCCAAAATGTAGTGGTTTGGAACAAAACCTTTTTACTAGGGTTCACACTTTCACACACAAAGCCGCAGTAGTAGTTGTCGACGTGAGTGAAATATGTGTGGCATATTATAATCATTTTATTCAGTATAGGAAGTCACATACACTTCACACATAAAAAAATATTTGTTTCCCAAAAACTCCAATCACCTGATGTGAGTAGGGAAAATACGCTAAAAGCACGTTGTTTTGTATTTTACATTTTCAATTATCAATACTCCAATTACTAGAAATATTTCGCAAAGTGAGCTCCCAACAACATTCTGCCTCAATTTATTTTGTGACGCATATTATTTTATTACCAAATGAAAAACAGTCATTTTTTTGAATGATCAGTTCTCAGTGCGTCGTCGTGTTCAAAAAAGTGAATTCTTCAGTCTCTGGGTTTGTTTTGTAGGTACTATGAAAGAGGCAAGACAAGTGACCTTGGCCTGAGCGAGCAAGAATTTCAACGATATTCCCCACTGACTGACTACTGGCATCAGATATTGTTGTACTCGTTCTCGGGATAGCTTAATCAGAGAGATGTTATTATACGCAATCCCGTTTTCCCATTATTTCTTCTTCTTTTTCTTTATAAAACCATTAAAATGGTTATTAATTCCGTAAATGCGTGGGAGTAATATTGGCTCATATATAATGACTCTCTTTCTATGGTGATTGAGTATGCGGACGCATAAAACGTATGTAATAATGGCATGGCTTAGGCATGGATTGGATTTCAATGATTTTCGCAACTATTTATTAGCTTGAGAATTG
>JAANSN010001181.1:0-22801 GCA_036850665.1 Dicranocentrus wangi | reverse complement strand
GGTGATTGAGTATGCGGACGCATAAAACGTATGTAATAATGGCATGGCTTAGGCATGGATTGGATTTCAATGATTTTCGCAACTATTTATTAGCTTGAGAATTGTTGAGAAATAATTATTCATTCCATGACACATTAATAATAAGGGTTATTGAGCAAGAGAGCTTGCCATTTTGTTTCGTATTACTCTTATGCATGCTTCAATATCAATTCATCTTCACTTCAATGTGGTGTGTGAGCAGCAGCAATGTTTTGTGATTGTGGCTACTGTTCCGACGCTGATTGATTACGCGGATAAAATGTAAGTAGCACTGAATGTAAAACGGATTTGTGAATTATAGTCTCCTTGTGGGAACACACTCTGACACTAATTGCATTCTTTGCGAATTTGAGCTTTTTCCCAAAGTCTTCATAGTTTTAGCTGAGTCTTAATGAGGAGAGTTTCGTTTTTTAACAGCTTGGGATTTTAAAACTAAATGACCACTCAGAGCCGACATAATGCATGATATATGGCCAACTAGCATTTTTGTTCCTGGTCGTTAATAGTTCTGGAAATTCTCGAGTAAGTACTTACACCACCATAGTATTATTTCTCTCTAAATGACGACTCATTAAAGAGTTATTGCATAACTGTCGGCTCTCTGCTCCAACGATTAATCATGTATGGATGTAATAATTACTACGGATACAACAGTGCGGATTGCTCAATGTGGTTAATAGGATGTGGGGGGAAATTCGCATTGATTCGCATTTTGCCTCTGATTGACTATTGATTATATATATAATCGCTTCCAAACCGAAATGCGCGGAAGAATAATACTAGTTGTGGGAATAATTCCCATTATTATCCTTCCACCTTCTTCCTATTGGAGATGTAGCAATCCTAAAAACTCGTTCCCCCTCTCTTTGTCCTTGAAAGGCAATACATTTGTTACTAATAATATTTTCAATAAGGAATAATACGCATAGATACTTGAAGCGGGATGATGTTGGATCTATATATAAACAGGGAAAAAGTCCATGTATGAAAGACAACTAGCTCATACAACAAAATCAACTCAACACGGTTTCTTTTCGATCCTCAATCAATAAACCTCATAATAACATTACATATATAATTTGTTGAGCTGTTGTTGCTACAAAATATTCGGGATCACGCTACCCCAAAAATATATTTAACGCAACAAAAAACCCATCCTTTGTTGTTTGTTTCTGGAAGAGAGAGGAGGATGTACGCCTGGGTTACCACAGTTGTGGAGGAGGATCATGTCGACCAAGCGCTCCTCCTGGCTGGCTCCCTCCGTCGGTGGAGCACTGCAATGAAGCTGGTGGTGGTAGCTGCATCAAATATTTCTAAATCTTCTAGGTAACATCAGCAGTGACTCGTATTCATTCCAACCTAAATTCTAGTAATAATAGAACTAATATAAACTTGAGTTATTTTTCTTCAGACAACGCCTCTCAACTCTTTTCGATCAGGTAGTTCGAGTTCCGGAGGATGAGGAACTGCTGGGGCAGCCCACATCTGCAATCCTGGTGGCGAGTTCTCTCGTGCTGTTCAAAACGTGTGTTTACCTCTCACCCTCTATGCTGGTAAATGCCCTAGTTTTTACCTAGACTAGAATCTAGTAGAATTAGAAGATTAAACGTGTAAACGAAACATGGGGAAAACGACAACAGTGATTTTCAATTTGATGCTAGGATTTTCACTGTATTAACATGTACCATCATTACTGCTATTATTGTTTTTCTTGTAGGTTCTGAAAAATTGTGACCACTTGTTTGACGAATACAATAAACTTGTCGCTGGACGCCGCCGTAACCCTGCGGCTGTCCTGTCCACCCTGCTGGACTGCTTTCTTTTTACTCCATCACTGGAGCTTCAGGAAGGGGTACAAAACAAGCTGTTCGACCTGCAAGCAATATCACCTGGTAACAAAAAAAAATAACACCGCGGCTAACGTAGGCACTAGATATCAAAATCCTATACAAAATTGTTGTGGGCCACGTGTACATGATTCAAGATATAAGCCAAGCCCAAATTGCGGAAGCCGCGGTGGCGAACTTCTTGAGTGGAGCAAGAGTCATTAGAAAGCTGCTGGACGATGATCAATACAATGTGGAGATAGTTTTGGGGGAGAATGGAACTCCGACTTTCCTCTCGTAATTCCAAAAATTGTTATTATTTTCAACTTGCTTGTTGTAAAAGCAAAGACAGTAAAACTCTCCCGTGACTGTTTTATAGGGGCGTGAGGACTGCTTCAATTGTCAACTTCAAAGGTGACCATCATCCCGCGCAGCTATGGAGAAGTGGGGCTCAATCCCCCAACTTTGAGAACGCCAAGTCGTCGATGATGCTGCAGGTTGAAATTGCACGCGAAACGACAGTAAACACCACTACATCCATGCATTTTTGTTGCCCATACTCCAAAAATGGTACATTTTCGAATGGTAGGTGGCGCTGACTGACGCGTGGAACATCCTCTTTGAAACCACCGCTGTTGGGATTGCCCGTGGTCCGCGTAACAGCAGCAGTAGTAGTAGTAGTAGGGGCATTATTAACGAGCCGGTGGCAATAGTTGGCATGAGCTTCCGGCTGCCTGGGGGCAACACCCCGGACGAGTTTTGGGCTACCCTTCTAGAAGGGAAGGATGTGGTCCGGGAAATCCCTCCAGGTCGGTGGACTCAGGATCAGGTTCGAATGTACTGGAAGGACCAGCAAGTCCAAGGTGGATTTCTGAGCGTACCCATTGACCAATTCGACGCAAAATTTTTCGGAATTAGTCGAAAAGAGGCGACCATCATGGATCCCCAACAAAGACTCCTTCTCGAGGTGAGCTGGGAGGCTTTGGAAGAGGCAGGGATTGAGCCGCTGTCTCTACACGGGTCGCAAACTGGGGTTTTCACGGGCAGCTGGACAGCCAACTACAGGGAGCTCGCCAGTAGCGCACCAGACTTTGATTTCTTTCGGAGCTACATGGGAAATTCAATCGCGACGGGGGCCGCGAGGCTATCCCACTTTTTTGGTTGCACTGGCCCGTCCATCGCCACCGAGAGTGGATGCTCTTCAGCCATTGTCGCGGTGGATCTGGCGGTCAAAAGCTTGCGAGCTCGAGAATGCTCCCTGGCGCTAGCCTGCGGGGTCAATTTGCTAATCCTCCCTACAAATTATCACTTGATGGAGGGGGTCCTGGCCCCTGACTACCGGTGCAAAACGTTTGACGCCTCGGCCAACGGATTCGTGAGGGCCGAGGGAGTGGCAACACTGGTAATGAAACGGCTGTCTGACGCACGCCGGGATGGGGACAACATTTGGGGGCTGGTGAGGGGCACAGGGATAGCTCAAGAGGGAGTGAGCAAAAGTCTGGGAACCCCAACCGTCCAAGTCGAGTCACTGGCCATGAAGCTAGCCCTCCGGGATGGAGGGGTGGAGCCGGGGGACGTGAGCTACATTGAAATGCACGGGACGGGCACGCCGGTTGGCGATCCAATGGAAGTGTCCGCCGTGGCTGAGGCGTATCGAGTGGAGGAGCAGGAGGGAGGAGGAGGAGGAGGACGGAAGGAGCCACTCGTGATTGGATCCGTCAAGACCAACATTGGTCACACCGAGTCCGTCTCGGGGATCACGGGCATGATCAAAGTGCTCCTCGCCATGAAGCACGAGAAGCTCCCTCCGCACCTCAACCTGGAAAACCTGAACCCGGAAATCGACTTGGAGCAAATTCCGGCCATCATCCCGAAAACTGTCATGGAATGGCGGAGAGAGCCGGGCAGGAGTAGGCTTGCGGGGGTCAGTTCCTTTGGAATTAGCGGCACCGATGGGCACGTCATCATTGAGGAACCACCTTGTTCAGTCCGGGTGCTACCGCCTGCAAGATCTTTTAATAATCCTGAGCGACCCCTGCACCTACTCAAAATGTCCGCAAAGTGCTCAGAGTCACTGGATCTAATGGCTCAAAAGTACGCGGAGCTTCTTGAGGGAATGGCGGGCAGCGACGACAGCGACTCGGACTTATTTCGCGATGTTTGCTACTCCGCCAACACATCCAGGTCAACATTTTCCCACCGGGCGGTCGTCATAGCGTCAGGGGCCTCCGAAGCTGCTCGAATTCTGAGAGAAGGGTCCTTCAAAAAGGAGGAGATTCTAGTAGGATCAACAAACCCCATTTGTTTCCTATTCCCTGGGCAGGGGTGCCAATATCCCGGGATGGCCTCCAGCCTCTACGCCACCTCGCCCACCTTCCGCTTCCACTTTGATCACGCGGAATCCCTCTTGCGAGCCAGCTATGGGATTTCCATTAAAGACATCATGTGGGGCGGCGGCAGCGGCGACCGGGGGTCGCCCACGGAGGAAGAGGCTCAACTCATCAGCAGCAGAACGCTGTACAGCCAAACGTCCATCTTCGTTGTGGAGTACTGCCTGCTCCGCCTGTGGGAGTCGTGGGGGGTAAAGCCCGACTATGTGCTGGGGCACAGCTTGGGAGAATTCACGGCTGCGGTGGCAGCAGGCGCTCTGGATTTCCCCGACGCTCTGCTCCTCGTTGCCCAGCGAGCTCGGCTAATTGACAACCTCCCCGCGGGGAAAATGCTGGTGGTCAGGGCAAGCAAGGCGGAGGTTGACGCTACCATTCTGAAATATAAGGCAACCGTTTCAGATGATTTCTGGGCCGATACGGCCGCCCTCAATTCTAATGACCAAACAGTTCTAGCCGGAGACTCCGAGTTGATTGATAGCTTTGCAAAATTCTGCACCCAGTCCGCCGGTCTCAAGAACATCCTCCTGGCGTCAACTCACGCCTTCCATTCCCGTCACATGGATCCTATGCTGGCGGAATATGGCCGTATAGCCAATAGCATCAAACTTGGAGGACACCACCACCGGCACGGAGAAAGGGCGGCGGAGGAGGAGAGACGCCGCCGCCACCGCCCCCGGTATATCTCTGGAATGGAGGGCCGACTCATCCCCACCGAGGAGATTAGCGCTGACTACTGGATTCGACACACGAGGGAACCAGTCCGCTTCCTGGATGCCACGAAGGAAGCTGCTGCTGCTGCCGCCGCCAAGGGAGTCAGCTTGTTGTTTTTGGAGGTCGGACCTCATCCCATTCTTTCGCCGTTGACCGCTGCCAACTTGGAAGGCTTATTATCCTCCTCATCCAGCCCCGTCGCCGTCCGCTGTCTGCCCAGCCTACGGAGGGGGAAAAATGAGTGGTCCGTGCTGCTCGAGTCCCTGGCTCAGTTGTACCTATCCGGCTGGGCGGGGACCATCAATTGGCAAGGGTTTGACAGGGATTACCCCCGCCGCCGAGTGCCGCTTCCGTTCTATCCGTTCAACAGGAAGCGGATTTGGGTTGAGGTGCGTCCAGAGCCAGGGCTCCTCCATCCCCTGGTTGGTCGCTCCATTCCGAGCTCCACGGCTCACTTTCTGTACGAGAATGAGCTGCTCCTCAAGCACGTTGCCTACGTGGGGGATCACGTGATCGGGAACACGATTGTTTTTCCGGGGGCTGGCTTCCTGGAAATGTGCCTCGCTGCAGGATACGCGGCCGTCCAGCGGTTCAGAAACGAGTTCACGTTGCCAAGGCGGAGTATCCGACTCTCCGGTGTGACAATCGCGACCCCACTCGCCGTCCACGAGTCCCGAGCGACCCACCTTCAAACAGCGGTGCTGATGGAGGGGGAGGAGCTAGAGGAGGAGCAGCAAGGGTACACTGTCAAAGTGTCTCGGCGCAACTTTGAGCAAAGTGGGGAGGCAGAGTGGGTCACACACGTCACCGCCCAGTTTCACCCCACCGCAGAGTCCCACCCGGACAGAAAAATTGACATAGAATCCAAAAAAAAGTCAGGCGGCGACGGCGGCAACAACAGTTGGACCCCGTTTTCCCTGACAGACTTTTACAACGGGCTTCCCCAAGTTGGACTTCGGTTTGGGCCCAGTTTCCAAAGCTTAATAGGGGGCGGGTGGAAGAGGAGCAGCGGCGAGGGTGGTGGTGGTGAGGGGGGGATGCTGTTCAAAGTCAAAATTCCCGCGGATCATCAGCTCTACTTAATTCATCCCATCCTGGCGGACGCCATGATGCAGGCGATGAGGCTCTGGAAATTGGAGTCGGAGCAGCAGGACTCTGCTGCTGCTGTGGTGAGGAAAAGGCTCCAAGTTCCCGTTGTCATTGGGGATTTCGTTTGGGTTCAGCAGGCCTCTCATTCCCTTGATGATGATGATGATGATGATGAGGAGGAGAGATACATTTTCTGCCAGAGTGACCCCGAGGGAAGGACAGAATGCACTCTGGTGGATGGAGAGGGACGCCCTCTGGCCATCATGAAGGCTGTTGAGTTTTTGGAAACAAACGTCAAGCTCGTCGAGGGGATGATCCAGCAGCAGTCGGCCGCAATGCCAAAAATGTGGGAGGAAATTTACAAAGGTGGGGGGCCACCCAATCCTCTCGCAAATTCCCTCCAAATGGAGGTCACCAACTGGGAACCGAGCGAAGCATTCCTCAGCCGAAAGGCCACCTGCGCGGTGGTGGATTGGGCCGAAGCCGACTTTTACCGTCGGCTGTGTACCATGTCGCGAAATGTGATTTTGGAGACCTTGTACTCCTGCGGCTGGGCTCCCCTCCAGCATCAACCCTTCTCGGTGGAGGAGCTCCTCGAGAGCCTGAGAATAGTCCAGCCCCGTTACTTCAACTACATCAATTTCTTCCTCCGCTGCCTGGAGGGTGCCGGACTGCTGCACAAGTGTGAAGAAGAAGCGTCCTCCTCGTCCACCACGGGAAGAAGATTCCGCTTTCTTTCCCACCCTCCCAGTCCCCATCAGCTTAGCGAGGAGCAGGAGCTCCTCACCAAACAAGAGGATTTGTCCCGGCCAGAGTACAAAATCATGGCGGAGGTTGGGAAAAACCTCAAGGGGATCCTTCGGGGGGAAGTGTCCCCGCTAGAGATCCTCTTTCCCGCCGACCCCACCAGGATTAGTGCACCGCAGGCGTACGCCCACTTTATGAGATTTGTAGATGGTGCCATCCAGCTAGCAAATGAGGAGGTGCTGACTCCCCTGCTTCAGCAGGCGGCGGCGGCGGCGGTGGCGACGGCGGCGGGCCATCATCAGGGTGGTGGTGGAGACAGCAAGGGGGTGGTGAGGATTCTGGAGGTGGGTGCGGGCACTGGAGCATTCTCCAAGAAAATGTTGACTTTCTTGACCTCACGGCGGCTGTCTCTCCCCTTTGAGTATTACTACACGGACGTGTCCCCCTCCTTCTTTGGAAAGGCAAAGGAGGAGCTGGCAGAGGTCGTGTCCGACAGTTCGTCATCCCTGATTTTCAAAAAGTTTGACATGGAGGTGGACCCCCTGGAACAAGGTTTTCGGCCCGGCTACTTTGACCTCCTGCTGGCCTGTGAGGCCCTCCATGTGGCATCAGACATCAAGGCAACGTTGGCCCGACTCCGTCCCCTCCTCAAACCCGGAGGAGTGGCTCAAATCATGGAAACCATTGTTCACGATCCAAGGATTACCTTCGCTTTCGGCCTGTTGGACGGCTACTGGGCATTCCAGGACCGGGACTTCCGACGGGATCACATCACTCTCAGCCCAGCCATGTGGGAGGAAGCCTTGCTCTCTGCGAATTTTGACAAGGTGGAGCTCATTCCAGCGTACCAAGGGGTGCACGGGGTGATTCTCGCCGTGGCGAGCAAGAAGGAAGATGAGCGGATGAGCGGAAGAGGAGTTGCAGTTGAGACGACCAAGAAGTTGGGACTTCCACCACCACCACCACCACGTCACGCCTGGCTACTACTGTGCGACGATATTGGCAGCAGCCCCCTCTCAGAGCTTCTAGCGGAGAGGCTAGCCAGGCTGAACAGGAAAGTGATTCTTCTTCCAAGAAGAAGAACAGCACAACAGCCACTACCACTTAAAGAGGAAGAACTTAAAGAGACCCTTCGCTCCCTGATCAGTCCGTTCTTGGCCACCACGGAAAACGAAGTAGTAGCAACCAAACTGGAAGGCGTTTTGTACTTGTGGGGCATCATGTCCGATTCCGGGGATTCCGAATCCGAAGTAGTAGTAGATCAGTCTCAAATTTCCCTCCCGCTCCTCTCCCTGTGCCAAGTGCTGAGTGAGGCAGAGATGATTCGAACCAAGGTGGTCGTGGTCACTAAGGGAATACGACGAGGGGTGGTGGACGATGAGAGGAGCCCCATGGAGAGCCCCTTTGCCGGCTCCCTAATCGGGCTCACAAGGACGATCAGCATTGAGCCGGGCAACAACATCGGGATTAAACACCTGGACTTGTCCCCGGCGGCGGCGGCCGAGGAGAGTACGCGGCTCCAGCAGGTGGATCAAATACTCGCCAACCTGTGGGATGATTCGAGCCGGAACAACCCCGAGCTCGCCTTTACGGAAGGGTTACAACAACTCGTCCCGAAACTTGTGTCTTGTAAACTGAGCGGCGGTGGCGGCATCAACGAGCACGCCCGCTTGCCCCATGGGGTTAAACGGTTCCAGCTAGTCCTGCCGGCGGCCACCAGACAGTTTTCCGACTTGGAGTTTGCCTTCCTCCCACACTATGCCGAGCTGGAGGAGGACCAGGTGGAGTTGGAGGTGAAGGCGACGGCCTTGAACTTTCGGGACGTTTTCGCCGTCCTCAAGCCCAGCCCAGAGTTTGACAAGATCAACGCAGTGGGGCTGGATGTTGCTGGGGTGGTGGTCAAGGTGGGGTCTGGAGTCAGGAACCTCAACATAGGTGACCGAGTGATGGGCATGCAGTCCGATGCCAATTTGGCTCTCCCAAGTCACGTCAAGTTGCCAGAGAAGCTGGCTATCCCACTCCCCCACCAACTGACATTTGCCGAAGGAGCCACCCTTCCGGCAGTCCTGGCCACGGCGCACCATTGTCTTGTGACGGTGGCGAGAATGAAGGCGGGGGAAAGACTACTGGTTCACTCAGCCTCGGGTGGGGTGGGCCTTGCCGCCATTCAGCTGGCCAAGCGGGTCGGACTGGAAGTGGTTGCCACTGCGGGAAGTCCGAGGAAAAGGAGATTCCTCCGGGCCCTGATGGGCATCCAGCATGTTTTCAACTCGAGGGCGACCGACTTTGGAGCTGAGATTCTGAAGGTGAGCCAAGGTGCCGGGGTTGACATTGTACTCAACTCACTGACTGGGCCCGGTTTCAAAGAGGAGTCTTTGCGGGTGCTCAAGGAGGGGGGCAGATTTGTGGAAATGAGCAAGCTGAACGTGTGGAGCGTGGAGGAGGTGGCCCTCCTCCGACCGGATGTGTCCTACTCCATCGCGGACGTCGGCTCGCTGGACGCCGAGACTTTTACAGAACTTGTAAGCTCCCTAAAGGGTTATCTCCAGGAGGACCTAATCCAGCCCATCCCTTACGAGAGGTTTGACGCGCTGGACATTCGTCGAGCCTTGGCTCACCTGCAGCAGGCGAAGCACATTGGGAAAATCGTTTGCGTCATGCCAGAGCTTGGGCGGCGGCTGGAGGGAAAGAGTTGTTACCACGCGACGAGAACACCCCTGTTTAACTCCAACTCCACCTATCTGGTTACTGGAGGGCTTGGCGGGATTGGCTTTGAGGTGGTGAAATGGATTCTGCGGAGTGGAGGGAAGCACGTTGTGATTGCGAGTCGAAGCTCTCCGAGACCCGCCATTGCGTCACAGATCCAGGTTTGGAATAGCAAGGAGGGGGGAAAGCATGTGGAGGCTTTGGCAGTGGATGTGGGTAACCCTGAGGCCTGCCGCCAACTCTTCCGTGCCATCCAGGAGAACCCCACTTTCCCCCCGCTGAGAGGAGTCATGCATGCGGCTGGGGTGTTGGCGGATGCCGCCCTCCGGAACCAGTGCTGGGAAAAGTTTAGGACCACCTTCAACTCGAAAATAGACGGCTCGTGGAACCTGCACCTGCTCACCAAGGGGATGTTGCTGGAGCACTTTGTTCTCTTTTCCTCCATCACCGCCACCTTTGGCTCTCCTGGGCAGGCCAACCACAGCGCCGCTAACAGTTTCCAAGACACCCTAGCCCGTTACAGACATTCGTTTGGACTCCCTGCCACCTCCATCAATTGGGGAAACTGGGGGGAAGTCGGAGTGGCGACGGATGTTGACTTGCCAGGCGTAACCCCGCTTTCCACTGCCCAGGGGATACTCAGCCTGGAAACTCTGCTGAGGTCACCGGGCAAGACCAATGTGGTGGTCGCAAATATTGACTCATTTGCCCTCCTCTCAAAATTATTTACTAACGTTAAGGAGTTCGTGGACGACCGGGCTCTGCTCGGAGATTCATCAGCAGCCGGTATGACTATGACGACGCTCATCAACGCAAACGAGTTTTGGACGCGGATGGACTCCATGACGGAGAAGGAGGGCCGAGTGAACCTCCTTCTCGACGTGATTAAGACAGTCCTCAAAAGTGTGCTGCGGAGTGAGCCGGACGAGGTGATTGACGCCGAGGCGGACTTTAGCTCCCTCGGAATCGACAGTTTGATGATGCTCGAGTTTAAGAACGGGCTGGGAAATATACTTGGGGAAAGACTGGCACTGAGCGTGGCCCAGCTTCAAGACTGTAATACCTCTGGGCTGCTAGCGGAGCACCTACACTCCCTTTTGGGGAAAAATGTTGGTGGGAAGGCCCCACCAGCCCCAAACCCGGAGACCATGCCCACTTTCGACGAGCTCAAATTGCTCGTGAGGGAGGATTCCGAGCTCCCAGCTCACATTCGAGTGGACGCCCATTCCGCTGCTGCTCCTTGCCCGCCGCCGCGGCCGCCGCAGGCCTGCTCCGCTGTCCTCCTTACCGGCGTCACAGGCACCCTCGGCCCATTCCTGCTTGCCGAGTTGACCCGGCGCCCCCACATATCCGCCGTGTACTGTCTCATTCGGAAGGCTGGCAGGCTGAGTCCGGCTGAGAGACTCGGCGCCGCATTGAGCAAGGCAGGCCTCTCTGGCCTGGTGGACCTGAGCAAAGTGAGCTGCATCCAGGGAGAGATAGCCGAGCCCCGCTTTGGCCTTTCTCAGGCTGACTATGATTCCTTGGCGACGGAGGTGGAAGCCGTGGTCCACAGTGCAGTTAAAGTGGACTACAACGGGACCTACTGGAGAGCCCCGGAGTCCAACAAATCCACCATGCGCTCCACAAACGTATTTGGCACGCGACGGGTGCTAGAGTTTTGCACGAGCCAAAGGCCAAAGTCCCTCTGTCACATGTCCACCATTCTCGTGTATGCTAAACTGGGGGAGAGCGGGTGCCTGTCCGAGGGCTGGCAGGATGTGGACGCCTTTGACGCCATCCACCTCAATGCTGGCTACCCCATTTCCAAACACGTGTGCGAGCAGCTGATTCGACAGGCGGTGGAGGAGCGGGGCGTGCCCTGCACGGTGATTCGGCTGCCGCTAGTGTCCGGTCATAGCCAAACTGGGCGGTGTGAGCCCAACCATTTTACGCTTCGCTTTTTGGCAGAGATGAAGCTGGGAGTTATGCCCGAGAATCCGTTCCCGCTGCCCTGCATCCCAGTGGACCGGGCCGCCCGGCAGGCACTCTCAATATTTTTCCACGAACAGCGGGCCAATCAACAACAACCCGTCTACAACTTGTTCCCGAAACACCCCGACCTGGAGCAAAAGCTTGTGGCTGTAGCAAAGGAGGAATTTGGGGTTGAGATTGTGCTGGTTAGTTACCAGGAATTTATTAAGAGGATATTGGAGCAGGAGGACGACGACCAAACCTCCCCGCTGGCTCCATTTAAGGGATTGTATACTCAGGATTTTATGACGAATCCCGACTCCCCATTCTTTAAGACCATCCACGCCAGTTATGTGGTAAATAGTAGACATTTCTTTGCCAACGACGCCACAGTTGAGATTCTGCCCAATTTTGAGGCTGAGCTGGAGCCCTCCAGCGTCTGCTGGCGAAGGGATCTTCGATATTTAAGAGAAGCTGGGCTGTTTGAAAAGTTTGGTATTTCGTGTAAATCACCATAGATAGATGGGTCATTCATCATTACTACACTACCCAAAAACTGTCCTCAGTATGTAATAGCCTAGCTTTTAGTCCTTGTTTGTATAAATTGTAAATTTAAACGAGAATATATTCAGTCTATCAACAGTGAGATGCCTCTAAATCGTCAATATATATGACTTTTAAATTTGGATAATGTGCATCGTAAATGACTATTGTGATTATGATATGGAATGTCTCTCTCTATTGCTTTAAATATTCCAATAAATACGTTATAAATGCATTAAATAACGAGGCAACGAAGTAATATAAGTAGCATAATATGAAACAAGTTTCACTTGGAAGTTTTGAAGAAAAGAGAAGATTGCGAATGCCAACACTTAGAATACTTTTAGTATATATTCTTAATTTGCCATACTTATCATATTATTTTTGTATCCTCATCACTACATGCTTCTTACGATTAGTTCAAATGTTAAAATTCTAAAAATTATAATATTTTTATCTGGTGTTAAAATGATTTTAAATAATAGTCAGTTTTGCAAATTACATGTTCACCGGTCCTACCTACCATCCGCCCCTTCTAACGCCTTCCATGTGCCCATTATCTTTTCTCCTCTCTTCCCCTTCCAGATCTTGGCGCCCACTCACTCACTACTGCAGCCATATATGTTCTGAAACGAAAAATGACATCATTCGCGGATCTGCCTCCTCCTGCCCCCCCATCCACTACTTTCACTTCCAGCATTTGAGAGGTTCCCTCTTCTGAAGAGGTGGATAGAGGTCACGTCACGGCGACACGTGACATGATACGTGGTGAAGCCACCACCACCTCATACCGTCCCATGGGAGATGGTCCTGTGGGACTGGGATAGACTAGACGTTATGCGTCCACGGCGGAATTCCCCGTAGACGCCGTACTGCATTATTCACTCTCTTTCTCAAGGAGAAGGCGAAATAGGCGAATCTAGCTCCACTTATCTGTGACTGTACTTCCATTAGCGATGCTGGAATCGGTAATGATATGGTCCTCTCTCCGTACTCCGGCCTGTTCAAAAAATTCAAAACAAATTAGCCTTTTATTAAGACAACATGAGGATGTGATGATGATCACGATGATGGAACGGAAACATTCAATTCATGTTATATTTAAAGTTACAGTTTATATACCGATTAAAAAACAAAGTGAAGGAGGTCAGCGCCAACTTGGTCCTGTCCTCACTTCTGATTTCAATCATTGCCTCTAATATTCGATCCGTTTGTGGCTCCTCTGAACCCAACTTGTGTCCTATTCCAAAGTGCTGATGATGATGATGAAACCCAAATTAACACACACGTATTATATAAATCTATACCACTGTATCAACTATAATATACTTTTGCTTGACTCTGGAATATAATTTTGAAATGGGTTCAAACCTTTAAATTTGGAAATGTGTTAAACAGGGATTTCCAGTCCAAAGGAAAATCATTATGAGCAGTTGAAGAGGGATTTTTTGCAACATCAATCTTGAGAGTTTTTAGACTCAAGTGTTCCCGTAGAATGATGGAATCATTATTGTGGAGCTGCATGAGTTCCACAGCTCCTTCGATGGTGTGAATATCCGCAACCAAACTTTCCAAGTTGGGAGTGTGCCTGCAGAACAGGATGTCCTGGAAAGTTGCTGGATCTGGAATGTTAATATTCTGGAGGGTCAGTTGGGTGAGGTGGACTCCACACTTGGCCCAAACCACTTCGAAATGCTCCCTCCGATAAGCTTGAGTGTGGATTGTTAGGCTCCAGCTGCGGGTTTTTTGTTTAATCCCAATAATATCCTGCTGATTCGGCTGAGCTTGCTCCAAAAATTTGAGAAACGTGTCGTTGTCCTCTTCGTCTTTAATGACGATGGTGAATCCACTCCTGTTGAGCCACACTGGACGGGCGACATTGCGCCAGTGCTGGCAGACCCTCCGATAATTGTTCAATTCTCCGGGAGGACTTAGTTCAAACATGCGTCTGAGAACCTGCAATTTTTAAAAAAATACAATTTGTATCAGAATGATTTCTCCGGAATGAAATGAGGCTAAACGGGTAATGCGATTTTCGTCGCAATCCCTTTGCTAATTACGAATTAAGTTGACCACATAACTCAATTGGCATGTCAAATTTATAATTTATTTCGTCAACCCGTCACCCGCAGCCGTAGTCAACCGTAGTGAGTTTGAAAAAAAAGTATTTTTAATCTCACCACATCGTTCATCATCGGATTGTAGCCTCCACCACCATTATCATCGGGAAGATGAACTGCTGTATTTTGGGATATTGACGCTGTAGGGGTTATTGGTGAAATACCATCCTCCGTTTTGGGGCGCTTGGAACAAACTCTTGTTTGCACCATATTTCCTCTTGAGAAAAAACCTTAGGAGAAGAAAAAAAAAGTTCCAAAAACTGTCTTTAGTAGTTCTGAAAGAAGTTACAAGTACAGGACATTATTATTTTCCAAGCAATATAATATTTAAAAAGTTGGATTCGCATACTATTGACTTAGAGCTGCTTCGTATTTCTGTCTTGTCGTTCTGTCAACCTGGAAGGAACTGATTGTGGATAACAAACAACATTCAACAAGCAAATAATTATGCAGACATTACAGAGTGAGTAGAGTCCACAGTAGCCACAAACTGATTTTAAAAAAATAGTAACCCTTGTTTCTCATTTTTCTCGCGAGTGTCTGCGTGTCCTCCTCAACTCCTTCCTACCGCTACCTCCTGCTGTGCTGTGGCTCATATTATTAGCTTTCAAGTGTGCCTTGTGATAGAGGTTTTCTGTGAATACATAAGTACCTAGGTACTTTTACACAACACCACAACTAGTGTTACAAGCTGAAGAAAGGAAAAAGAGAAGGGGACGATGATTCATAAAAAGGAATCAATATACACATGGGATCCAGCCTTTCCTCTTCACCCTTACACGCAGTTGAAAAAATGACAGGGGAATAGGGAAAAACAGGAACAAATAAAAACAAACTTACCGTACAAACTCAGCTACTACTTACCACGTATTATATTTTCTTTATTAGCTCTTGATCTCGTGCATCTTGATCTTGATGTTTTTAGGCAAACTCCAACTCATACGGCCACAAAAGAGTTCCCTCCCCGTCCGTCTCATTCAGTTTGTGGGTGTACAAATAGGTAGGCATCACTCCGTCCGCACCTGCATGCACTAAGTACTTATGTATCTATGCATTTTTGCAACCTCTGTGAACAATTGCAATTTGATGGGAAATGATCATACAACAACAATAATAATCCTTTGTGCGACATTTATATATCTCTCTAATCTCATAATAATAGCATGCATTACTGCTGTAATTTCGGAGTTGTATCAAGTTATTCTAATAATAAAGCTGAAAGTTTAAACATATATAGATCAGGAAGGAATATAGTGGTGACTGGATCAGGAGGGCTGACATTTAAATCAAACACGAAATATGAAAATTTAAGAACCTATATACAACTCTCTAGCCTGCATAAAAATTAATTATGTTTCACAAAAGTTTTCTTCTTTTTGTGTCGTCCGAATCCTACCACAAGAATATTATTGCTAAGTAATCAAAACTTTACTATTCTAGAAACACCCGTTTGTATTACAATATGTTTTATTTTTTGTAAATTGTGTAAACATTTATGTATTTCTTGCAAATAAGGAACTGATTTCACATTACAGACACTACATGCTACTTTAACTAATTTACAACGAACGACTAGCTAAAACCAACATTATTTATTCCATCTAACAATAGATCATTAATTAATCCCAAGCATTATTTTTTGTTTCCATATAAAATAACAATTAAAGGTTGACCCAATTTTTAGCAGCAGCAGCAGCAAAGGCATTAACCATCAATGGGGTACTTATATGGAACATTACAACATGCTTAAGTTAAGCTCGAATTTTAATGTAGTGAAGAAATAAGAAGATGCTGGCGCCCGCAGTGAAAATAATCATGGCTTCACTGCTCCACTTGAAAAACGTGACACGTGACACGTGGAGTTCAATTAATTAAGGTTCGGGTTGAGTGGTTTTCTTCTTCTTTTTTTTTGAGGAACTCCGCTCAACTCCATCTCCTCGGCCACCCATTACTTTTCTATTTACCCTGAAACGAAAATGAAATCATGATGTGCGCCGCCGCAACAAAGAAAAATACCATTAATTTGTTCGAAAATATATATATTTGTTCGTTTTCGTTACTTTGACACCAGTTATTTTTTAGAGTCCCTATCATCCCTGCCAAGTTTTTTAAAACTTTTTTCTCATTTACTCATTCAGATGCGGCATTTATGGCCACTGATGAAAAACTGTACTGCCTTTAGCGATGCTAGGGTTGGAAATGATAATGTCTGCTCTTCTGGGTAATCGTCATCATCGCGCCTGTGCATCAAAATAAACTCATTTCAAGTAACACAATGGTCATGATGGAACGGAAACATTCAATTTATATAAAGTACTCGAAAAATCAGCGTCACCGCGTACAGATTAAAGAAGATAGTGAAGGAGGTCAGCGCCAACTTTTTGGGGTCCTCAGTTCTGATTTCAATCATTGCCTCTAATATTCGATCCGTTTCCGTTTGTGACCCCATCGAATCCAAGAACGGCAAATAGACTCCTATTCTGAAATCCTGAAACACAAATAAATGCGCAGACTATATATAAAATTCTCTCACTGCGTAAATCGTGCTGCTTCGGAATGCAAAAATTAAAAGTGGGCTACCGTTAAATTTGGAAATGTGTTAAAAAGAGATTTCCAGTCCAAAAGGACATGAGGAGTCGAAAGCTTTGCAACATCTATTTCGAGAGTTCTTAGATTCCCTTGTTCCCGTGGAATGTCATTATTGTGGAGTAGTAGGGGTTCCACAGCAGCAGCAGCTCCTTCGATGGTGTCTATATCCGCAACCAAAGTTTCCAAGTTGGGAGTGTGCCTGCAGAACAGGATGTCCTGGAAAGTTGCTGGATCTGGAATGTTAATATTCTGGAGGGTCAGTTGGGTGAGATGGACTCCACACTTGGTCCAAAGCAACTCGAAACGATCCCTCCGATTATAAGATTGAGTCCGGATTGTTAGGTTCCAGCCGAGGTTTCTTTGTTTAATAATCCCAATAATATTATCCTGATTTGGCTGAACGTGCTCCAAAAATTTGAGAAATGTGTCGTTGTCCTCTTCGTCTTTAATGACGATAGTGAATCCACTCTTTTTGAGCCACAGTGGGCGGGCGACATTGCGCCAGTGCGGGCAGACCCTCCGATAATTGTTCAATTCTACGGGGGAGCTTAGCTCAAACATGCGCTGTAGAACCTATACAATTTAAAAAAAGATTTGTGAAATTTATACCACACAATACTATATAATGATTTATATTCTGAATGAAATAATTAGTCTCATTTCACCACTCACCACATCGTTCGTCATTGGATTGTGGGCTCCACCAACATCATCATCATCATCATCACCGGGAAGTGTTGCTATATTTTGGGACGTGGATGCTGAAGGAATTATTGAAGTATCGTCCTCCGTTTTGGGGCGCTTGGAAGATGATTTTGTTTGCACCATTAATATCCTAAAGAGAAGAAGACAAAACAATGTTCCAAAAACCGTCTTTAGTTTTGAATAGCAGTGTGATTGATAAGTCACCACAAGACATTTCCAAACACTACATAATTAGTAAAAATTTAGCAAATTGGGTTCGCATAATGTTGACGTTGGAATCCAATCAGAATCGGACTACTGTTGACTGTTCTTTGACTGGATGAACTCTGAACTCCGAAAATGTTTTAAAGGCTGAATGCGAAATGTCATACAAATTAAATAGATTTGAGTACAAATACGCAACTTATCGAATAGAGTGACTGATTCTATAAATTATGATGCGTGCTAATTGTTAGAAATTGTGGAGTCCGCTGCTCCCTAACTTAAATACTCACTTACTTAATATACGTTTGTCATTCACTGCGCGCGCAGTGCACACACCGAAACCGAACCGAATCAAAACTAAAATAAAAATATCCCTTGACTGCCTAGCTGTATATAATACTATTCTGTCTTGTGTCCGTCCACCTCCTCTGGAAGGAACTGAATGTGGATAAAATAAAATAACGGAACAACCGGACACGACCGAAAACAACACTTCCAATTCAAATTCTATTATTCTGGGGAGTAGTAGCAGCGCTGGACGCATGCTCTCTGGAAGAAAAATCATGTGGTAAGGTTTAATTGAGTGTGTTGGTGTCAACTTGCCACCCTTCAGGAGGGGCACCAAATTGCTTAACGGAAACCCTTGGTTGCGGTTGTTATTAGGTATGCACTAACTGGAAGCTTTACCTTTGATTTACAGTATTTATTTATTATTACAGAAGAGCACTTACTTCCACTTCCACTTCCAAGTTCTTCTTGCACAAAAACAACCCAAAGCACACTAATGTTTAAAAGCTCACGGCTCACACTGAACGACAATACTAAATAAATACCTAATAAAAGATTTAATAATTTAAAATTTCAGTATTTCCTTGCTCCGCACAGCAGTGAGGAGAGGAGCGCCTGGATGATGGAACTGACTAAATGTATGAATGAATAACAACCTCATAAAAATGTTGCTCTCAAGTGGAAGGAAGGAGGGTCGGTCTCGGTCTCTCTCTCTCTGCAAAAGGGGCAGTTGGTTTGGGAGCCGACAACGGTCTCCATCATATTTCTATGGGCACACTCCGCAAGTGGAACGTGGAACTAATAGCTGAAGCTGAGCTGCTGCTGCAAACGAAGATTTTTTACCTATTCATAAAATAAGGGACGCATGAAGAGGGGGATAATAAGTTTTGCAATAACAAAGAAAAATCATCTTTTCTGTTGCGTGTGAAAACGTCAACGTGTGTGATTTATGGATTTTATTTATGGATCGCTTGCTAGCATATGTTGAGCTTTGAGTTCATTTGGAAATGATAATATATGTCAGCTCGGGACAGGGCATAATATTCACTGTGTCCTCCTGCCCTCTTTTTTTAATATTTTTTCTAGAGATACCTATCGTGTAGCTAACTTGATTCCTTTTGATCACTAATAAGTCACTTCTTGTAGCTATAGATCCGTTTTTATTTGGCGTGGATAAATGTCTCTAAAAAACCGCTTCACCATGTGCCTGGATGGACCTCATGATGATCCCAAATACTAAAGGGAAATAAATTTCACGGGTAAATGATGATTCTATGATGATAAACGACAATGGGATTTTTTGGTTTATATTTTGTAGTAATGATGTTACAGAAAGGAAAATTTACAAAGTACCGAAACTTTTTTACCTTTCATTTAAAATGTTACACAGCATTTTCACTGACAATATAAGTTCTCCTCCTTGCAAAAAACCTAAAAGCTATAGAGATATTCAGGAGATGTGCAGGATTCAAAAGTCGTAATACTAAACAATTAGTGTATAGTATAAAAATATGAGAACCTTTTGCAAATTACAAGTTGTGTAATGTAAAATCAACTCCTTTATTGAAGGACACACGCAACTCACACGGAATTTACAGAATATGTAAAATGTTACATGACGTCAATGTCATTCCTTCATTCTTGCATAAATTCAAAATTACATGTTAGACGCTGCACAAATATTGACATTTGATAACGTGTGTATTTTAAAAAAAAAAGTCAATATTTCAAAAATAGTTGCTGTAGATGAGCATGAGTTTTAATATTTTGGAGTTGGTGGTTCCCCCACCCAGGCCACTGATTGCATGTAGTTCTCTATTTATTCTAAAACGCAAATGAAATCAAGATCCTTGTGTCGTTTGGTTACTTTAAAAGTGGCGACATGGATGTCTTTGTCCGTGTCTTCGTCTCCACTCGACCCCACCTCCTAATAATTGTTGACTTCAGTTGTCCGTACAGGGTTTCCGGCGTGTTAGAAATCTCCTGTGGATGCCGACGTGACCCCGTCCTCTTTGAAGATATGCGCAGATTTGCAAACCCTCTGATAATTTTTCAATTCTGCGGGAGGAAGGACTTAAAAGTAGCTCAAACATGCGCGTTAGAAGGTATAATTTGAAAAAAATTAAATTAAAAATTACTTTACAAATAAGATGTAAAATTACATGCCAAAATAAATTACCCCGTATCACATTAATAATTGACGACGGCGAATACGACCCACCGGAAATTCGCAAACGCAAGCTTTGCTAATTGTTATTATGAATTCTAAGTTTTTTACCACATGAAACGGGCATTCAACATTTTGAATTTATTTAGCAAAGTAAGGTAGGCATTTAATCTCGCCACCTCAATCACCATCAGCGGTACATTTTGCCTTACTGCTAGCCTGCTGGAAGGAACTTAATCTGAATAAATCCTCATTTTTCCCATGAATGCTAATGCTGTGCTTGTCCGCCGCGTCCCCAAAAGGCATACAGAGAGATTCTTTTGTGCATTTACTTAGCATGCATGACAGCATGATATATACCACTGCACTACTGACTGGGCCTTTGTCCGAAAACAAGATTGAAAAAATAAATTTTGAATGGATCACAGGACCATTTGTCAACCTTTTTTGCCTAACCATAGGAAGTACAGGGAGGGGAAATAGACACACAAAACCCAAAATAACTTGATATGTAAATAGTAATTGCCGTACGTTCGTACTCACGTAGATCATTTTTGTCTGTTGAAAAACATTGACGTGGATTTCCAGTAGAGCTTTTTATAATGCAATGTTTGTGGTGCACAATCATGACGATTGCGTGTAAAAAAATATTTAGGTTTGTTTGTCGTCCGGTCCGCAATGAGAATAAGAATGTATATAGTTGTACGCTGAGTGCGTTCTGCACAACATTGATTAATACATACTGCTGTTGCTACGTGATATGAAAACATGTTTTGTTCTTGTTCGTCGCATAAGAAAAAAAGAGGCAAGACATTTGAGTGATTTACATAATTTTGATTAGCTGCTTTTATGAAAATGAATTTAAAAAGGATATATTTGGAATATCTGGAGCGCAGTTCCAGAGAGTTCCCGCATTTTTTGCAACCCCCGAAAAAAAATGGCAAAGGATTTTTAATAACAGATTTTCCTCTTCGTCGACCTTCGTCCTTTTCCTTTTATTGACTCGTATCACCACAGTCAGTTCACATCTTAATTAATTTCATTTACTCGGCAGTGCCCGTGTCTATTTAATTTAACCCCAAATATAATTTTGCTAAAATTGTAACGTGAAATAATATATAAATGTGGAAGAGCTTTTGAAGCAGCAGGGCTTCTTACCCAAACAAAATATTATATACTCACGTAAAGTATTGTTGCAATTCAGAGCTCACACCAAACCATAAATAACCAAAATAAAAATATGTATTCCTGTCTTGTCGTTCTGTCAACATGGAAGGAACTGATGATTGTGGATAACAAACAACATTCAACGAGCAAAATTATGCAGACATTGCAGAGAGAGAGAGAGAGCAGAGTCCACAGTAGCCAAACCTCAAACTGATAAAAATAACCCTTCTTTCTCGTTTTTCTCCCGAGTGTCCGCGTCCTCCCCATCCCAACTCATACAACCTCCTGCTGCGGCTCATATTATTAACTTGCGACCTCAGAAGCAAGTTATTAGTTTTGTCCGCGGCGTCCGCCGTCTGTCTGTCTGTCTGGGTGTGCTCTAACAATTACAGTTTTTAATATTTTCAAAAAATTCTTTCACACATGGAATCAGCGGTACAGTAGCTTGGATAAGTTCGAAGATGAGCAAAATCGAGCGCGCAACTTTCAATTTTTTTCAAACAGCAACATCTAGGTTGTTATAGCTCAATCGAAAGAGCACAAAAAGTTACATCTTAAACAATGTTTAAAATTTAAAAATGATTCACCCGCGCGCCGCTAGGAACGCTTTAACTTAGCTCAAACAATGAGGAATAACTCCAAAACCATTAAAGTGTTCGACATTCGGTTTTGACAAATGGATATATACAAGTGAAGGTCAAGTTGTATTTGAATGCAGGCAATATCGTGCACCCGGTATGCGCGCGGCGCGCAACGTTCAAAATTTTTCAAGTAGCAGCATATAGGTTGTTATAGCTCAATCGAAAGAGCACAAAAAGTTACACCTTCAACAATGCTCAAAATTTTAAAATGATTCACGCGAGCGTAGCAAAAGAACAGAAAACAGACCAAATGACAGAAATCAGTACAAACGTAAAAAGCAGTGTAAACACAGAAGCACAACAAGCAGAATAAACAGAGGGTAGTATAGAAAAGCACGCGCAAGCTATTTTGTGCTGCAAATGGGAGCAAGTTGTCTATATCTGCACTTGAGCGGTTTATTAGCTTTCAAGTGTTCCGTGAGAGAGGTTTTCTGTGAATGCTTAAGTACCTAGGTACTTTTACACAACACAACAACTAGTGTTACCAGCTGAAGAAAGGAAAAAGAGAAGGGGTTGATGATACATACATAAAGGATCACCACAGTATACACATGGGATCCAGCCAGCCGTTCTTCTTCACCCTTACACGCCAGTTGAAAAAATGACAAGGGGGATAGGAAAAATAGGAACGAAATAAAAAAAACTTACCGTACAAACTCAGCTACTACTACTACTACTCCTCCTTTTCTGTGACAAAACTATCATATATATTAGAGAGTTAGTTAGGTACAGAGAACCAAATAGGTTCCACAAAAATTGTCCGTTGAAAACTTCAAACCTGCGATTCCAAGGAGTGTCCCATAAATAATCCGCGGACATTTAGCCGAATGCAAAATCCAATCAAAATAGCTCAAATTAAGTACATAGGGGTTTCTGACATCGCTGATTTTGAATTCAATGCTAAAAATGAATTTTG
>JAANSN010001180.1:0-37362 GCA_036850665.1 Dicranocentrus wangi | reverse complement strand
CAATTTTCTTCTATCAACTCCCTCATCAACATCACTGGGAATTGGGAAGTAAAGTAGGCTAGTAAGCTGCATCGTCTACAACTGTAAGAACAGTCGTGCACCCAGGATTACCATTTTTTTACTTTCAATTTAAAAAAAACTTATATAATGCGTTTCGCCAATGTACCTAAACCAGAATACATTGTATGCAAAAAAAGAGAAGATAATATCTATAATCTAAAACCGAACAGAGCCCCACGGCACTTGCTATCTACTTTTCTAGTAATTTGCAACTGCGCTAAATATTTTTGTTAGGCTAGGTTATGTTATGAATTAAAAACTTGGAAAAAAACAGCGAGGACGAGGAAGTACAAAAAATATATTATGTAGGTTTTTACACACAGTTTATATATTATGATGAAGTAGGCAGTGTATACCCTGATTGTATAATAATCCACCTGGTTTAACTACGGAAATGACGGGCTGGGTTAACATTGTATGCATAATTCATCCCCATACGGTATGTATACGCGTTTTATGACAAAAAGCGGCGAAGTGAGCGCGGACGGATTTTGATGTTTATGATGGAAATGGAACAAAAGTGAGTTTCACTTTTTTCTGCTTTTTTGTGTCTGTGTGTGTATGTGTAGGTACTACGTACACCTCAATACATAATACATACCTTCGGATTTATCTAGGATATTATGTTGTTTTTTTTTGTTAATTAAGTAATAACACAGGATTCGAATCACGCATCCCATCCCCATCCAGAAAGGATGAGCTAATGCAACAAATTAATTGAAAATGTATCAAGGGGTAAAATGCGGAACTAGTCTATTGTTTTACAGGAAAAAACAATGGGCTCAATCAATCCACTTGGTGTGGTGGTGGTGATGCTAGTGGTAGTGGTAGTTTTGCCATCTAAAGTTCACTTTTTCACGGGAAAAATGTACGTATATACATACTACAGCACATTCCTCCCATTCTTGAAGAGCTGACTAGATTTTCCACGATATTAAATCCCCTTTTTTGAATGGAGGATGAAAATGAAGATCTTCGTGAGACTGTCTTTTTCTTGAGACGATTTTTGCCGTTGGCATTCCATTCTTGCAANCCCTTTTTTGAATGGAGGATGAAAATGAAGATCTTCGTGAGACTGTCTTTTTCTTGAGACGATTTTTGCCGTTGGCATTCCATTCTTGCAATTCCTCCTTTTATTCTTTTACCTCATTTTCTTTGATGCCTTTTCCCTTTCATATTATACCACGAATATTATATAACGGTCTTTTTTTTCTCTAGTTTTATTTTCATTAAGCATGTAACACGATGTTCAAATATAATACTGTTTACTATTCAAGAAAAAAACGATGCTATATAGCATACATATATATTATATTATTCCTTTTAGTCTATGTGCCTCGCTTTTGCTCAAAAGCTCCATTTTAACTTGCATAACGCCAAAGTAAATACACTCCTTGTGCTCATCATCATCATCCCCTCTGCACTTTTATCATCTTCATTACTCCTACTTTTTTTAAAAAACTTTGCAGGCAGTACACAAGTCAAGCCTGTTTCTCGCTTTTTATCCCCGCTACACACGTTGTTTGTGTGGCTGTGTGTGTGCAGGAGATGCATTGTGATGTGCACTTTTACTTTCATTTCTTTTGCTTGCCTTTAGTAGGTCAACTTCCCTTTCTGTTCTTTCTGTTCCTTCGTTCGTTCGTTCGTTAGCGGTAAGTGTCTGGTGGATTGTCAGCATGACTCAAATTCTGCGCTAATCTGTTATGTACATCGTTATTATCGTGCTACGAGAATTTGAAATTGACAGTGTGCACTATATCAAGAAGAAAAAATTTTGAGCTTGCGGTACTAGCAGCAAAAAGCAACAACGCCAACTACTAGAGAGAGACAGATAATCTGGGAGGACAGGAAGACGGAGGAATATAATATGGATGTTCGAGGTGTACCTATATGTATTATATGACTGACGCGACATGAGAAAATGAGATAATATAGCACTTGGTGTAGGATTCTTAGATGCATGCAGATCTTTTTTTGAATCTATTCGTCTCACCAAAAGTTTTATTGTTTACCAAAACCATATAAACCATCCTGTTTCTATTTGGTTAGGTTAACAAGTTTTCGTGGTGGTGGCGAATGATGTCATAGTCATGATCACGCGCGACTGTCCCCTTTTCAATTCGCTGTTTAAAAAAAAGAGGCTAAAATATAATATAATATATAAACTATTTGAAAAATTTTCAAATCGGCAGGGTTCAAAACGAGTGAGCCAAGAATTTTTTTTGCATACAATAATATGTCATGACATATCCTCAAAGGGAATTTATAAGGGCTTCCCAACTTCCCATCTTAAAATATATACTTTTTTGTCGCGTTGTTTAAGAAATATAATATGATGAATGTGCTTTTGTGGGGGAAATGGTCTCAACCAAAAAAGCCCATATATTCGAGATTCGAGTTGAAATTGAAAGTTAAAAATGGGATAAAAATATGGTGAGCAAATAAATGTGGAGAAGGAGTAGTATACAATAAATGTTATGTTATGTATATCAATGCTAGCAATTTTTGTACTCATTTTCTACACTCACCTGCCTATTCAGTTCAGGTTCAGGCTAAATTACTAGGAAGTGTGCTACTAACAACAGATGAGTAAAAATCTTTAATGCTATCAAATTATGTGTCCCTAATCACTAATGTAACCTCATTTCTTTGGTAGACTGTCTATACAACGTGTGCCGTACTGGTATATATGATATATTATCAAGGTGGGGATGTGATGTGATGTAGAGGCAGAGGTGGTGTGCATTTTGCAGGTTTTATAATACAAACGTTTGTTTCTACCTTTGTACACACATAAAAAAAGCTTTTTTTTGTTTATCACTTTCAATCTCGCACTGGGAGACTGTGTACTTACGTACGTATACTTATACGTATGATGTAGTATTCACCCAACCAACAGGTTTCACTTACTCACTTGAGGTAGGTGCAAATATTATGAAATTAGTCATTTTTTTGCATTTCCTTTTCACGGTCAGTGCAACATTATTTTATGCTCATGCTTGTTGAATACTTAGCAGTAGGCGAATAATTAGTGCTTGAAAATGACAGGTTGTCAATAATTAATTAATTCTTTACGTGACCAGAAAGCAACCAATTTTAGCTGTACTAATATGAGCACCAAATAGAACACCTATTACACATATAAACCTACAGAAAATATTCAGAGTCACTATCGTCGTCAAAAGCAATCAAAAAGTTTCCTTAAAACAGCAACCGCCTAAAGGAGTTTTTTTCCTTCTCCTCTTAAGTTTCACTTTCTTCCACGAATTCGCAAGCACGTCTGTCTGTTTTTTTGCTAAAAATATATCCATTCAGTTTCAAGTGTTCCTTCATTTGCCCTTGTGGAATGAATAAAGATAAAATATAGGCGTTCCAGTAACCAATTTAAACCACAGGAGGAGAACTCCTGGACGTGAGCATATTAAGCAAAATGCTGGAACTCTCACAGTTGAATAAATGCAAAAATATATACATATACGCATCAGCTGTAATTTTGCTAATTTGTTATTCATCAAAATCATAATTAGAATCCATCTTTTTTGCCACCGTCAGCTCGTCCCACAAAAGAAAGAGGAGACGACAGTAATTGTCCGATGTGATGACGAGATTGGATTTAAAAGAGTTCAGAGTATGTGTGGAGGACCGCCGCGTGAGAAATGGATGTTAGTTGACAACAAGAGCCTGCTCATTCATTGTTACCCTGAACAAAGGACCACGGATGAGTTGACATTTCCTCTATTATTGACTGTGACTATACGGCCTTCCAAAAAGCTACGACGAGTGAGTACATCTGTACATCTGAGGTTCTTCTCTCGCAGAACAGGACACTCTCCGGCCACCGAAATTATGAGCAAAGTCATAATGAATGAACACAAAAGCAATAATAATAATAATCATAATCACAAGCATGACTTGTGAGTTCAATTCAGCCCAGGTGAGACTACATGGATACATCGTGTCGTGTACAACATAAAACATAATATATCACATATTTGATGTGACGCAAAATTGCTTTACTTATAATTATTATTAGTCGTCAGCAGCAGTAGCAAAAGGGAGCTACAAAAAGTAGCATTTCTGACTGACTGAGCAGTTATAGATGCACACATTCATTGTCATTGTGAATGAGTCGATTATTTTTAGGGTGGCCGAAGCACTCGGGTAAAAAAAATGTATGAATCCACTTGACAAAGAGAGAGAGAGAGAGAGAGAGAGAGATGTGCATCCTTATAGCTTTGCAGAATGAAGAGCTCGACGATATTCATTACACTACCGCATGGGCTCAATGAGGTAGATCCGTTTGGATAGCTAATTTCTCTTGTAATTTTTGTCAAGTGCAAAAATCCATCGTCGTCCCTACAATGACATTTCACTTTTAGGGAATCCCAATAATCCCAACTAGTGACCAGACCAGGGAGCGACGAGAGCGAGAGCGCCTACTCATCGTGTGCGATTGACATTGGCATGACCAGTAGCTGGCTAATAGGATGTACACGGATCAAGAGTTTAAAAATGCATACAATTAATAGTGGTAGCTAGCACACGTGCTTTGAGAGGGGTAGCATGACTGCAACTGGGAATCACACACGACGACGACGAGGAGGATTCCGTGAAGATGCGAGTCGCCAAATGTCGAAATCTTAGCATTGATTTTTCAATTTCAAACGAATAATATACCTATACGCTGTATCGCGGGTACTGCAGGCTTCTTGAGAAAAAAACAAAATATAAGGTAGAGCGAAAACGAAATGAAATGAATGAACCTTATTTTGGTACACCACCCCTCCTGTTTTTCTTTCTCATAATGTGCTCACGATTGTTGAAAACGCAAAGGGAAAAAGTAGGTCACTTTTATTTTTCTTCTATTGTGCACACGTAGGATTCAAAGCATGAGCCACCTTGTGCAGGAAAAAAAAATTTGCGGAGATATAACATATATATAGTAAAAGTTAAGGTATACTATGGTAAGTTTGAATGCGTCAGCCGAAAGATTAAAATTGTTAAGAGACGATAGTCACTTCAAACTTATAAGGGTATAGAGTCGACATAACTACTACCACCACCACCGACAAATGTATTCAAAATTCTGTACATGTGGGGTGGTGGTGGTGGTGGTGGTGGTAGTAGTCCTAGCTAGAAATGATGTAAGGAAATGGGACAATCCATTTTTCAAATGGGATACACATGCACGACGACCACGAGGGGATAAATGTATCCTGAGATCCATTGTTGCCATTTCTTCCCAATTGACAGGATTTACGTGCCTGCATGATATACCCCTAAGGAGCATTATTATTATTAGTCGCCAGATTCGCAGAATGGTGCACATTATATTATAACCATGTGATGCGTGATATGTGCCCTGGGATGATGATTGTCAATAGTATCGTCTTCGAATAACTTTAACTTTAGCAGTGACTTTCTTATGCAGACAAGACAAGATGAGACATCCTTATTCCTCTTCACAAGTTGACGCACTCTTCCTCCCTCCTGAGGCACGTCGACAGTTGCACTGTACTAGACCTGTACATAACTTACGTAGGTATAATATATGCTTGAATACAGGTTGCGGTTAGCGCGTTCGTGTGAAGCTTTTTAAGTTGGAGGAAAAATGTTACAACTGATGCCATCTCGGCGATTCCTTGAGAGTATAAAACATTTAGCATTTTTTGCGATTTCAGTAATTATGTAAAAAACAAGATTCAGTAACGCGCCAATTCCCACATTAAGATTTGTAAGAAAAAATATTAATGGTGGAATCTTGGAATAAAATGTACAATTTTGTACTAAATGTACGTAGTGATTTATAACACCAGTAATTAGAATGAGGCATCTTGGTTTCCAACCGCCGGCCCCACAACTTTCATCAATGCACATTAATCTCTGCTCAACTTATGCAACCCCTGACGAGACTTACTTGAGATGGGTACGAAGTCTTAAAAGAAGAAGTAAGTAGGTAAAGCATAATTTATTTAAAGTTTTATGTAAGTGCAAAAATTTGATTAGAGCGTATTCTCTGACGCGTTCCGAAATTGGTGAGTAAGTAACCACTCTCTTAATAAGGCACTCTCAAATTCAAACATCATTCTACACACCGGTTAGCACAAGACTCATGCAAATTTAACGGCAAAAACAAATATAATATACAGTTCGCGAGTATCGCGAGTCCAGTTGGAGAAGCCGTTCTAGTTCTCAATGTTTTTCCTTTGATGATGATGATGGAATGTGTGTTTGCTTAAATGAAAGCAAAACAAATGTAAATTACTACGACTAATTCGCTTTTACTTTCGTGATTATCGTTAGGCATATAGATAGTCATGAATAACGTGAAGGTAACAATAAGTTGGGTTACACTTTGGATGTGGAGTGTGCGTGTGTGTAGATTGCTTGCCAATGTCACTCCGTCCGTGCCGACTACTGTTTGTTCGTCTTTTAGTAGTAGTAGATATCTTTCTCCTGCTGTCTTTACTTCCATTCTACGCAGACCTCTCGAAATTAGTCAAGAATCATATTCCATACAACACACCTAAACATTAGCTGATATATATCTATAATTAACTTATTTCCCATATGAATTTTAAATTTCGGAATGGCATCCAAGTCAATACCGGCATAATACTCAGTCGGACGGTATGGATTACTAACTGATCATCTCGTGAATGCTACTATAAATTTTATTTTGTAAATAACCCAACCAACATGCGTTAAACTTCATTCCCTCCCACTCCCATTCATCCGCCTTCCTCGTAATAATTAGAACAAATGACAATGTGGTGACAAATACACAATACCCATCCGTGAAACATCCTTTACTCCCACGTACTGCTCGTAATGCAATTATTAGACACCCCAACCAACCCTACTAAACATTTCAACCCATGCTTTCCCGTTTTCAAAAATGTAAATTGAAATTAGAGTGACCTGATTTTCTCTCTGAAGATGTGTCGTTCGTTCGCTTTTTTTACACTTTAGTAAATTGCTCCCTGCTCAAAAAATTCAACATTCAAGTTTAGTATGTCACTTTTAAAATGCCTTTGCTGATTGTATAATAATCCCCACTGTTATTGTTATTATTAGTATAATTGTTATGATAATAATGCCTATCCTCACATTTGCATTAAAATACAGCATTCATAAGTAATGGCGGCGTGCATGCCAAGTAACTTTGATTTTTAAGGGGTGAGAGCATCTGTTCTCGCACAGCATGCCGCAGACATAAGCGCACCACTACCACCACCGTCTCGTAGGGAATTAGGTAATGCAAAACACAACTCACGGATATGCAGGTTCTTATGCACTTTTGCAAAAAAAAAAGAAGTAGAGTGATGCATTCAACGTTTTTTTTTAACTGGCTACACACAACACAACACACATATTCGGCAAATGAAAGCAAAAGTGACTATTACTATGTAAATATGCATGCATATATATCCAAATGATGATTCCACTAATGGTCTCTGCGGCCACACTGCTGCTACAACAGCAACAGCTACGTAATGCATTCTGGTTTAGGATTACTTACGCCCGTCAGCATATCAGCATTTATGCGTTAGAATGGATGACTACATAGGTGATGTGTGATTACTGTGTGCACCACAACGTTACCTACTTACCTTCCCTTTCAACGAAAGGTAATGACGGTGATGACTGTGATTACGGCCAAGATTGCGAGTGCGACGACGACGGTAGGGCATATAATATAGTGTACATGTGCCTTTACCTCATTCATCAGAGTCCCACCACCACCACCACCACGCTTACCTACTTTCAGTGTGAGACTCGTGTTGGTGGAGTTGGAGTTGTCGACGACAGGATAAAATTTATTAGTTCATGCGGTCAAGTCAGCAAAAATATTTCCTGGTTTTTTATTCTTTACTAAAGAAACATAGTTAATAAAGATAATAATGTTATGCTGCGCTTATTTTATACACGGCACACACTCGGTCGTCGGAGGATTGTGCCACACTGGCACTTCGTTCGACTTGCTATATGTCGTACCCTATCCCATCATCATAGATTATATTGGATTTGTCATGATGATGTTGCACGGAGGATTATTACACTCTGTTGAGATAAAAAAAATGATACATAGTGACCGTATTCGTACGTCCAACAAGTACTCGGTCGGATTATTTATGTGAATAGTCTGAAATGTGGGCTACTTGTTTCGTGTTTCATGACCGATTTGAATGATCATCTTAGCGGACTTTTGGTTCGAAAGAGTCGTTGGTTAGAGTACGAAAAAAAACGTGGGGATGGTACCCACACAAGTTGAATGTGAGGTGATAATAATATAATAAGATTTGAAAATCACATTAAAAAGATTGAATGAGTGGAGGTTGTATATAAGCCCCTTTTTGGAATCCGTTTCTGTACAATGGGGCTCGTAGGCATTGGAAAATGGGAGAAAAAAGGGAAAAATATAATTCCTCATTTTTACGACTGGTTACATAATCAACAACTGCATCGGTATCGGTAATGATGATGATGATACAAGAGCATGCGCACATATACCAAAACGGGACAATGCAACGATGCATCATCCTTTCAGTAAAAGTGAAGAAATACTTCCCTGTGCATATAATATCCATTATCCATCCCATTTTTATATTGCACACAGGTATATATTCACTTTCAGTCAGAGAGTCGAGTTCCTTTGACAAAAGTGTACACCTTGTCGGGGGCGAATGCATCAACTCCATAAAAATGCGTGTTTGCAATAAAATAGCAATATAAAAATGTAAAACTCATTTTAATACCTATTTCACCCATAAGTTACAAGTTTTTTATCACAGCTGAGATCACATAAAAAGAATTCATTTGAATGACCGAGATTCCCCGATTAAGAATATGCAAGAAAGTGTGTGATGAAGTTAGGCACCAAGTTTCACTGTTTTCAGGGCACGTATTCTCTTGTGCGTAATAGGTTACATCAGGCCACGTTGGCGTGTATTGGTTTGTGTAAATGTCAAATAAAATTGTTCATTGAATCCTGTAAAATGGTGATAATGTGATTCATCTCTTGTTCTGGTTTATATTTCCTCAAAAAATTGCACTAAGCATGACTTCCATTCTAACCTAGTCCTAAAACTGCCTTGTCTTTTTTGTCTGTTACCTATCCCATTCAGAGAACAAAATTATGCACATTCTTTTCACACTATGCATTGCTGCTGTACCCTCAGCGTCTAAACACAAAGTTATGATAACTCAAGGGACAAAAGTAAGTAAAGGAGGGTGACCAGTGACCATCTCCTCGTACCAGCTAAGCTTCTCTTTGGCAAAGAATAGAGTGAGTAAGCTAAACACTAATATCTTGGTTCATGTGCCACACAGGAAGCTCGCTCACCAAGAAGTAATAAAACGCATGTGAGGGGTAACAAGACACAAAGTTATATAACAATCACAGTGATGATAGCCATGATGTTACTTAATTTCATTAATGTCACACTACCACATGATAAATGGCAGATGAAATTATCGCTTTAGTTGGAAAACGAGAAGTAAGCTCGCATATTTATTCTTTAATCACGTAAACATAAAAAAGAAAAAGGGGTAGAAAAGGGGATTTTAATTACGAATCCCTACATCTTCGCCATCATTTAGCTCATGCAACGAGGATAAAAACCACATTTACATGAGCGATGCTGTTGCTGCATCTCCTGAAATGACATGCAGAAACGTGATATATGTAATGGTTGCAGTGACTGCAATTTTTTGTAATTAATATGCTCTCAGGTAAAAATAACAACAGTGTATATATATTTTATCAAATTATCAAAGCTGATGATTGATGTAACCAGCAGTGGGATTGATTCCTGGTTCCGAAATTCTGTCAAACATGAGAGATTACTATATACAGTATTATAGTATGTATGCATGGGTATGCATGCATGCGAGTTTAAATGGACGCGAATCTACTTGTTTATAATCATTTGCATAGAAAAACATCAACAACATCAACCACGAGCTCTCTGGGGTCTGGGACCTTTTGTTATGCCTTCGAAAAAGGCAACTCCTCCGGAGTTGGTTTGATTTGTTTATGAATGATATGTTTTACAACATGCTGGGCAACAAAAAGGTTGAATTTTGAATACAAACCCCCAACAGGCTTTTTAATTTTTGCTTGTTCTGATTATCCACTTCACCCTGTTGCTCTCCGCTCTTGAGTACAACAATCTCCCTCCACTCATCTGTGCAATATACAGTAGCTAAAAATTCCACGCAGGAGTCCCCAAAACGGAAAATCAGACCAAAATTCTTGCCTACTGTGCACATATGTTATGTAGTATATGAACTGTTTATACAGGTAGGCGAATATAATGGGGAGAACACTTTTAGGATGAATGAATGGCAATTTGTTCATAAGCAGGAGTCATTTTACTCTATTTTTGACGTTCCACTGGGGCTTAAAACAAATAATCTTTACTGGCTACTACTCCACCCTACATTTTACGGTATAAGATTGACGGGTGTGCTGATGCGACACGGGACATCGGCTCTACCAATTGTTTTCATTGGAATCAAAAATGATAGAAGTAGTAATTAAAGTTTGACTTATAAACTTGTCGCAACATGGCCAGCCAGATGGATGCTAACAAATTCAAATTCCCTACCGCACCGTATCTCACGGTTGGTCAATAAACCGGAACGGTGAAGAGCTGACGATGCGGTTTTGATAGATTTTTTTTGCAATTTTGCGTGTAATGCCTGATTTTACACTAGGATTGGGCAAATTAGACTGTGACCAATTAATATATGGGGATAAGATACTTTTAGCAAAACAATTTTAGAAAAGTAATAATGTATTAAAACATACATCCCTCAGGGAATTCCATTACTGCGACTGGTTTATCCAGCACTTCTTGTCATTAGTTCAACGCCGTTAAGATTTACGTGGATTATACTATGTAAGTTTAAGACATAGATTAGATTACCAGCGGTGCATGTGTCACGTTCGAATATTGACGTCAGTTTACCTATTTTTCCTATTCCCTATTCATTAATTATGCAAAAACAATCGTGATTATTTCTCAAAAGTAAGCAAATAATACTTTGTTTTGTATACATTTGGATTGCTACAATTTTCTGACCTGCCTATACACATACACACCAAACCGTTGAAGTTGAAAGTAAAAATTCGCATTCCATGCAATTCCGAATCATAACATTCGTCACTAGTTTATATACAAACAAGCCAAGTGGAGGCTAGTAGGCCATGCTAATTTGGTTATCTCTGTATCGAAATGATATCCTTGCACAATTTCAATATCAACCCTCCTCGCTCATCCACTGTACGTCTATTTTTAGTTTATAAACAAGACTTTTCAAGTTCAAGGCTTGCATTTCACAATCATAGTTATCTCTGCGTAGTAGTGAGCTTGCACATTTCCTTTGTAATTGTTTTATTTTAGTCTAAACAGCTAGGAAATTATTAAAGCGCAAGCATTTCTGTATAAATAAATAGATATTAGCAAATCAGTGTTTAATGCCAAACTGACCATCATCATCCCAGTCAATAGATTTTATAGAACGTTTAAGCATGATTTGCCACTAAATTATCTCGATTGTCCACAAAACGAGATAAAATTGATTTCTGTAGTAGATAACGAGCTTTGAAACAAATGCTTTGCTAGTTCTATTCCACCAGCTCCATACATTTTCTATACAAAATACACAACTTCATTAATTTGCTGATCGTATCAGAATTTTTCAAAACTTGTATAGAAAATGACTATTTAATATCAGGCAGGGACGGATGACCACTTGATTGCAATCGCCCAACGCTTTTGAATAAAGCTCATTATGTTAGTCGATGGATGTTGAAACGCAACTCTTTGAATCGGATGTAATTATTATACTTTTATTACATAGCTGCTCAATCTTATCTTGTTGGTCACTAGTCACTGGTATTGAAAGGGTTACCTTGAAAATTCGGTGAGAGATAATTAGGTTGAAGTAGTGAAATTGCAATTGCTTAAACAAACTCCCACAAAGTCGTTATTCTGCTTCCATATAATAACTGCATGTATGCATTAATGAATGGTCAAAAAATGCAAGTCTGACTGATTGTGAGCAGTGTGATCGAGTGAGTTGCTACTCTGGATCCCACCGACACTATATCAGCGGATTTTGCGGCAAATGCGGTGGGATTGCATAAAAATGCAAAAGACCACTCATGGAAATTCGCTCCTCCAATTTTCCCAGGATTACAAATTAAGAAAGCAGCAGATTAATACGTACGCGGATTTTCCCAAGTCCAAAAGAGCTCGGTATTATTCGGCTCGGTTTCAGACTTTTTAGCTGCCACGTTCAAGTGGTAAAGTGATGCATGATGAATTGAGGATGATGATCACAGTATTATGATACTTGTTGAATATCTTGTCGTATCAATTGGAGAATTCGAATTACAAAATGTTTCAACTTTACTCATTTCAGAAAAATACACTTGAATTCATGTTTTGATGGATAATCAGAGTGATGACATTGTACAAAATAGAAACTTTTTTGGAAACAGGAAAAATAAGCTTTTTTTAGAGCATTATTCTTTTTATGTAAATGTACTTCACTCAAAATATTCCCAGCAGTTCACTTTCATCACAGTTTTCCCCCAACTCTCACATATAATGTCATGCAGAGTTCACCTCGCAAACTCGTATACCTATTCTCATACGATTCCACCAAAGGAGATCTGCCTAATCCACCCTTTCGCCTGTCAAAAAGAAAATGCATGAAATGCCACAACACCCAAGGCTATACTTATCCATGATAAATTGTCTCATTCATTTTAGAAGAAAAAAAATCACATTTCTATTTCTGTAAAAATTTCTTTTTATCAAACTGGGAAATAAGTATTTTTAACCCTTGAGGGATCATCATCACGGAGAGAATTGATTGAGGAAAGTAAACGATGTTATTGTCCCGTGATAGGTGTAGAAGAGTTGGGTGCAAGCAAGGTTCGATCCAACAGATTCATACCATCCAAAAACGCTTATGTTATGTTCCACTTTCTTTTTTTTCCTCTCTAACTGTTAAGGTATACCGGATAGGTTACATACGCCGCAGCTTATATTCAAGCTTCGGACATTGCACCACAGTGCGTACCTGGCCTGGCCTGGACATACGCACAAGCTTCCAGAAAAAAAGCAAACTTGTCAAGCAACTTTTGGTTTGTATAGGATTTGGAGCCACACAATGCATTACTTGAGAGAGATTGAGAGAGAGAGAATCGTGTTTAGCAAAAAGCAGCAGCAGCCTATTTTTTTTATCCCGGATTCGGATTTACTGAATGACCAGACACGGCTTATGTGAAACGATTATCTCCAAGAACTCTGTTGTGCTCGTCTTTCGGTGGCTGCATGTGAAAATCACATGAAAGCAGCTTGCTAATGGCTTTTGGCTATGATTACCATTAGCATTAAAGGAAACTGCTGGGCAAGATAAAAAAAGAAGAAGACGGCTTTGAATACTCTTCTGTCTGGTCCATGAAAATCTACATAATATGCAAAGCAATAAGCTTATATGGCTTGTGCAGATTCATAATCCAATGGAGTCGAGTTGAGAGAGTGTAGCACCAGGTTGGATTGAAACGGCAAATGGTGACCCTGAGAAAAATCAAGTTTCATTTTCTAAGACACACAATCCGATGCAACAACCGAGAAACGATTTTTCGTTGGAGAGAAAAATACTTAAATAAAAAATATTAGAAATTCAATAGAGTATCGACTCGCCCCACTTGCATAATCACTTGTTACTCTTTCACAACAACACAACCCGTTCCGTTTGTAAAATCCCTTATTGGATCGAGGAATGACCGTGGCAATTTTCTCAATGTTTCGGTGATGTGATAACACAATGCAATGCAAGCAAGCACGTTGTGCAATATGGACGAGGAGCATGAACGAGGCGGTTGTATATTGCTTTGCTCGCTATCTTTGTGCCTAATTGTTGGTTTCAGTGGCAGCTCACCAAAGTAGCACAAAGGATCCCGGAAACAGCTCCAGAAAAAAATAGTCAAGGATATTGCGCCACACATTTATATATATGCAAAAAGGTAAAATTGTGAAATATTACACAGCTCGGGAATAATAATTTTCAGTCAAGTTTAGCATTCATGACGTCCTGCCCTGTCAAAGACGGAGCCAGGATTTTTTTTGGACGTATCAATTCCAGACTGCAACCACCTAATTGTGCAACAACGCGATGACGAGCTATTCTAGAAGAAGAAGATTATTGGCTTTTATGGAAGGGATTGCATGATTGAAATTTTTAACTTTTACCAAAGGTTGCTTCTATATTTTTCAGCAAGGTTACCTTGCTCAGCAAAAAATAATTCCATTTCGGTGCATCCCTATACTTGTAATCATATTCACATAAACATCTTACGAAAACGATTGATTAAACCAAAAATATTCATTTATAATAATTTATTTATTATTTTCACTAAATAAAACTTTACAGACGCAATACTGAATAATTTTTACTGTAGATTAAATAATATGATTTCATTTCAGAATATATTTAATAATACACGTTTCTTTTCTTACAAATGCATATAACCTTTCCAGAAATTCGATACGGGGTTTTGAATAAAAGTGAGAATAAAAGGTTTAAACAAAAGGAGCAATTCACGTTCCATTTTCCCATTCCTACCTGTCCATTATTGACTGACATGACTGATCATCCTGCATGATATCATGTCTCCAGCGAAAATCATCACACTCTCATCCTCATCCCAACCCAACCAATACCAATAATTCTCCTTCCCACTGGAATTGTGAAATTCAGGGAGAACAACACACATCAACTCATCAAGATAAAATTGGAAATATATATATATATAAGGACGGGCTTGTTCATTTTCCCTGTTCTAAATTCCTCCACTCAAGTTCATGTACGTGATTTGTCGAAGGCAGTAGAACTCTGGTAAAATGGAAGGTTTTATGTATATAATCTTTTTCCTCTCGCGAAAATGTCGGCAATCCAGAGATAAACTACAAAAAAAACCGCCCTATAATTATCAGCCGAGATTGGAAGGAAGTGATATGTATTAGTAGGTTGGCATTGTTTATAGCGATCGTGATATAAAAGGCGATAATTCCCTTAAGAAAATATAATATTTTCCTAGTCAAACATAACCATATAACCATAATAATAATCGCCAGATTTTCCTCTGATTTGCGTTTCAGTTTCCGTCTGGTTAGCAGCGTATCAATAATACCAAAAGCGAAATATGTAGTAGGTTCCAATAAGACGAGCAAAAAAACAAACCATTAGCAGAGGAGAAGAAGCATCTCGAATTTCCTTCTGCACTACTCCATTGTGTATATAGGGTATACAGGCATCCATGTAACCCTTTTCCTCTCCTTCTCCTGCGTACTTACTACATACTCATTTTTGTGCGAGCAACAAAAAAATATGAGCTGGGCGATGGTGATGATGAGTGTGGTGGTGGTGACCTAATAAGCTTCATTTGAATGCAGTTAGCTCACTTAAAGATGCTCATGGGATAAAAAAAATCCATGCTTTCACGAATCAATCATTTGGTCAACTTTAAGGGTTGTGAAGAGAGTAGGTAGGTATTTTCCTGTTCAACTTTTCATGTGAAGGAGGCCAAGCGGAAGAAAAATCTGGAAAATTAGCAAGGGAGACGGCTAATATTCCGTTTTGTACAGTTCAAAACGCTCATAATATGGATGGGTTTTAGAAAGGCTTTGTAGATGGTCACTTCTTTCTATTCTGTCTAACAATGGACACAAAAGAGTTTTAATATATTGGTCAAGAGCTCCTCCTTGATCACACCTGGAAATTTCAATTAACAATGGGGATCCCGTTACCCCATTTACGCAACGTGATATGAAAATATAAAAAGGACAACTACATACATTGACCCCTCATATGTATTTTTTCAAGTTTCAACACAAATGCTCCTGTTGTATGCTTTTCTACCTGGTTGACAGTGAGATTCGTACTTACTATAATGATGCTTTTCGGGGTGAGGGTGAAATAATAAGATATTAACAGCGTGCTCATGACAAGCGTGAATTCCTGTAAACTCTTTTTTTAGTTACAGTCTGTATCCACGTGTGAACAAAAACAAGGAAACGGACCGGACTCCGAGTGAAAAAAATAGGATGGGAGATAGCCATCTCCTCCTGACTTTCATTCCACGATGGAGCCAAATTAAATCCGCCCGATGAGAATCGGATGGATAGAGAAATGCAAGTGCAATTTAAATTCAGAATACACCATTTTCCAGGGTTAAAAGTAATTGTGCACATACGAACTTGCCGTGCGTGCATTACAATTTTAAAAGCAATGCAAATACAAGGGATTTCTAAAAAGTAGTTAGTAACAGTACGCGCAATTATCATCCAGTCCGACATGTGAACAAACGAGGGGAGTAAGTGGCCGAAACAGGTTTCAAATGGGAAAAGGGAACATTTTCACGTACCCACCGACATTTTCCATCCAGAATCCAGAGTCACAAAAAAGTGGGCCTGGTGTTGGTTGTGTGTCATATATATTTCTAGTTTAGTGAACTAACTGGAGGCAAAAAAGCAAAAAGGAAATGAGTTTGGTATAAACATAAGCTATTCAAGGAATTTTACAATACTATATCCACCGACGCAAAGCACCCAAACTTGGTTGGGTTATGCGTACACTTACACTTTGTATCCACAAAAACGAATTTGATTCAAAGTGTCTGGAGTTTGGAGCTATGCATACCTAGTTTCACAGCGGTTGTCCACCTGAACTACTGGCCGGATAATTTTTGTGACTGTGAGAAATTCTCGAGTGTATAATCCACTTTTTTTTCATCGTCAAATGGGAAACCCCACAACTGACTGGAATGGGGGTGATGTGAACGCTGGCAGAATAGAACAGGGATGAGTGAGGACTGTGCATACATACCTGTAGCTTTCTCACATAAAGTTATGCACTATCAAATCAATTAAGAAAAAAAGTCAGACAGATTTTCCAACAATAATAAAAAATATATGTATATAGTGTTATACGATAGCCCATTAAAATTTCCAATCAACATCATCAACTGGAATTATACAATTTAGCACAAAAACAGCAATTCTCTTAATCTTAATGACCGCCGTAATTATGAGCGTTTATGAAAAGGGGTTTCACAAATGAGGATATTTTATAAAAACGGAAGAGATAAGTGTACAGTTTTGTATTTATCATTTTGGACAGGTGTGTACTGAATACAAAGCTATATTACTGTTACACAAAGTATGCAATGTCTTCTTCAAACTCAAGCACAGTGCATATGCTCGTCTAGACATGTACACGGTCTTGCTGATGATGATGGTTTTTAGATGATTCCTTTTCATTGCGAATGTGACGCACATTTGCGATTAGATTGAGAAGGTTCCAGAGCACAGATGTTTTCAGAATTTCAGATAGATTGCTTATCAAAATTTATAGGCCGCGTTGATCATTACGAAAGTCAAGTCCATCTTTAACGATGAGCACCAAAAGCTGATAAGACAAGGATTCCAGAAGTATATCTAAGCACCCGCCACGTGTGTGGGAAAAGGAGCAATGAGGTGAAATTTTGAAATTCATAATTCACTTACAATAATGCAGTTCTACTTGGGGAGCACTTTTTGTTTGCATTGCACTTTGCAATTTATCGAATGTACCCATAATCAAATTTCATGTAACAAACCTTCAAAATAATTTCATCCTCAGCTTGCGAAATATATGAGCATGCATCGCTCGCAGAAATTATAAATACGTGGTTTTTGTTACAACACCTCATAGAAGTCACCTAATTGAATCAGATCAGAATTCATCAGGTTCTCATGCCTCTGGCAATCTTGGCCAATTAAGGAAAACAAACACAACCCCCAATGTCGTTACTGATTACTGATACACATGTAACTGCCCCCTTTCGTAATTAATTATAGTCATCCTTACATAAAATTCCAGGAGGAAAGAAAATCCTGCTCACCTGACACCGCTCAAAACGGTGTTTATTGGGAAATAATATCCAATTAAGCATGTTCGTTAATTACAGGTGAATATGCTTACCATGAAAATTATTCTTTTAATTGCATTGTTGTAGTAAGAATGATTCAATCAATCAAATTCCGTTTTCCCATTGTTATTAATTCTCCTCTTTCTTGTAACAGCACTGCTGTTTTGTATGGAACGGACCTTCGACAACAGGTAAAAGTGTGAACCACGGGAAAAAGCGTCCAATGATATTCAAAAGGACTGCAACTGCAAGGGAGTGTGGAAACATCGAATTCAAGGATGGGTGATTGATAACACAATTTTCGATGCAAATGCAACCAGGCATTTTATGAGTCGTCTTTAAGGGCAAGGAAGGGAAAGGTAATAAATACTAAGCTACCTACGTACCCCTGACCAAAAACAAACATGAGAATAAATACAGATATTATCATAATATCATTATTATTTTGATCCCATTGATTTGAATTACATTAGCTGATCCAGGAACGAAAGGGTGTGAATGAAAATAACATAAAAAATGATGCCCTTCCGTGATTACATGTATATGATATCTTGGTGATTTGTGTGTGGGGTGGTGTGATCCGATGATGTAGTGAGAAGCAAACTGGCACCCTAAGTAAATAACATTTTTGGGGATCCTATGATTATATTGTTGTTGTTGTTGAGGAGGAGGAGGAGGATGGTGATGATGATGTTATTTCTCAATTAAATTCTTTCAGTCGATTCCAGAAGTTAAAACATTTCAGCTCTCCTCTGCCCTTTTAGATTTATATATGCTACTGGATGATGCTGATGATGATGATGATGATGATGATGAAGAGAATCCCAAGGTGTGTGTGAACCATTGCAATATCAATATCAGTAGAGGATCATTCATTCATTAAGATGTTACACCGAAAGTTATTTAAACTAATAGACGGTAATCACATAAAACGTAATAAAAAATACGAGAGTCTTAATATAACTTTCATGTCCGCCATGCCAAGTGATAACTGCGTAGGTATATATACCATTCCTGCCATTCAGGGAAAGGTTCTTCTGCCGAGACAAGAATATCACCTCAAATTACGTCAAAAGGACAAGACTTGTGGAACTGAAGTTGAAGTACATTTTGTGAAGTAATTGACGTGTAGCCTCCAAGGAAGCACTAAAGCCAAATTGTATACAAGGCAAGGGTATCTCCTTTTTCTCCAAGTCATTCTATTTTCTCAAGTCATTAGGTAATTGTTGTTGTTCATAGTAGTGCAATTGGATGTAATAATTGAAACAACTCTCATCACTCTTAAAATTGTGTTTTCGTTGGGAATCCAATCCTTCGTTGTTCTGTTGCTGCTGTTGTTGTTGATATCATTATTATCCCACTCAAAGTGGCAACAACACTTTCTGGTGTTTTCTTCCTAATACTATAACACTCGAAAGGGGTGAGAGGTGTATAATATAATTCGTCATATAAAAATATTCGATTTAGTTATGGACCCTATAAAAGCAATGGCTTTTATTTTTTTAAATGTAAAATGAATACTGGCCGTGGCCGTCATCTTTAGCTGCAGACATGAATATAGTGGATGTATGATGGGATAGCCCACGATATGACAGTCTTCAATGAAAAAAACTTCGTTTTTCTTCTTTGTTTTCATGTCCAACGCGCTGAGATTAAACCAAAATGTGTGTAGTTTTAAAGTAAAAAGTGAAACTGGAGAGAGCCAAGACTTTTATGTATGGTGGTTCTCAAGCCTTCACTTTTAGTTTTCAAGATCTTTGGAGCAATCATGAAATCGCATGTGTGATGTGACGAGTGTGTAGCTCTGAATTCCCACCACCGTCCAGATACCGTCTTGAATTGTATCGTTACCATTAAGCTAAGGTGTTACTGCTCACCGGCGAGGTGTACTCGGCCCATCATAATCATAACAATTTCATGGAGTCTTCTATCGCTCCTTTTATATTTTAGTGCTTTTATGGCCCATTCCACATCCACCTGTGCCGGTAAACTGTCTCTGAAAATAGATAATAGTTTAATATTGGGATTTTTCTGCTAATTATATTTCCTGGCCAATTTTGTATAATTCTGAAATGAAATGGGGTTGGAAAGTTGGAAAGACCTTTGAACACGGAATTTTGCGTTTTTGCTCCTTACTTTGAAATTCAATGTGCATGTGCAGAGGTGAATCCTGTTTTTACCTATTTTGTTTGTACGCACTTTAAAAGCTCAAGTCATAATAATGTACATTTCAACCAGTAAATTTTATGTATGAATTCTATTTAAGAACAATATCCCATAAGCCCCCTTTTGCCGTTTACTTAGAAGTCGCCAATCGAGTCGTTGTTACCCTTTTGTTTCCATTCGATATATTCTATTTCGGAAAACAATAATTTCCGTAATTGATACAAAATTCATGAAGTCGACAGGTAGTCTATATAACCCATCTTGATCAGTCAACCCATCCGATCGGTCATCATCCTCCTTTTCCCCAAGAAACAGACAGAATGGGATTATGGGATATGGGATTCACACAAAAAAAAATTGAAAGCAATCCCCGAAATTTACCTCACGAGACAAAAAAAAATTGTCAGACTCTCCGGTATATATTGAGGCGAATCTTGGACTATTATTGATTAAGATGAGGCTCTAGGGAAATTGAAAGAAATGGATTTGTAATAGGGAAAACGCGTGTTAAAATGTCACACGCCACAAGAGCATTCATTTTGTCCTGCCGCCTGACGCTTCCCACACATCATCTGTCCCTTCCACGTAAGAGCAACAAAAAAAAGAGCTCATATCCACTCGAATTATATTTTGGAGCATTTTCCCCTTCATCTGGGAACTTTAGGACACGACACCTGGCATAAAAACATGCCCACCTTGCTAGACATCATATCATATCATAGTTCACCCAAATGGTAGTCGTCGTCGCATGAAATTCCTTATAGATCAAAAACGTTAAAAAACATGGATCGAATCCAATCAACAAAAGTGGCGGATAATAACAAAGTAACATTTTATCCACACGTACTCCACCACATCACTCATCTTTTTGATAATCCTGAAATGAAGATCATACACAAGATGAATCCCATCCGTCAAAAGTTGTTTCTTTTTCGTTTTAACCCCCCAAAAAAATTGTGAACGTGGTCTGGGAATGAAAACACGCAAGTGAAGGAGACTACAGGGGAAAATTCCAAAAAGCAACCTGTCCGTACACCTTTATTCGCACATGAGGGTAGGGTTGCTACTTTCATGCATTCATGTTCCTCCAAAACATATTTATGTAAGCAACAATTTGTACTCCGCACCGTTTATAAAGAGGAAAATGTAAGTTGTCCATAGACATATGACCCATCATCGCATGACAAAAGATCAGAGAAACGGAAAAGGTTTTTTAAAATGATTTTTGCAAACAGAACGGAAATACATTTTTTTCTGATCTCATAAAGAATCTGCTAATCTCCTTGATCCTCTTTCCTGTCACATGGTAAAGCGAATGCCCCACAAAAATGCAACAAACTTTCTTGGTGATCTGGCTCTTCCAGCTCAGCGGTACGAGTACCCTATAACTTCTGTAATCTCAGGGTCACCGAACAATGATGTCCTGATGAATTTTTCATGAGACACTTTGCCACACGAACGACATTATCATAGTTGAAACGGTGGTTTTAATTTGCCAACCACCCAAACCATAAGCTAAACTTGGGACAAAGTGGAGTCATATGGGGATTGAAAATATTATTCCAACAAAACAAGATAAATGTTTTGACGTCTTTCGAAGTTAAGGAACTGATGAGATGATAGTGCGAGATTGCATTGTCGTCACAACTTATAAATATCTGACAAAATATTGTTAACGCGATTGTGCCAGAAGAAGAAGAAGAATGAAACCACGTATTGGTTCCTCAAATCTGTTGAAGAATCATATATGTAATACGAATGAACTTACAAGCGCCAGAAGAGTTGGCAGCGGGGTGAGAATGTCAGCGTCGTAGGCTGTATCTACCTACTAATCATCCTCATATTATTATTATTATATTCTGAATTTGCCTTGAAAATCAAAGTTGGTTGAGTAGAGACTGCGTCAATTACCATTATAATAATTCTATTTTGCAGTGGTTCCTTAATTGACTTGGATGGTGAGCTTTTTCCTTCACATATTATTATCGGTGATGGATATGGAATTGTGGTGATATATTAGCATTTTGTGGCAATTGTCACGTGTCTTACGCGCAGCAATTTTTAATCGGATGAATAATAATACAAGGCGAGTAATAATCTGGTAAATATATTAAACAGTGAAAAACCGAGCAGACTATGTATGCGAGCAAATGTGGAATACAATGCATGAACTTTGTACCTGGACGCTGTACTCTTGGATTTAATAATATCAATGTCTTCTCCCCAGAATTTCTCCATTATTAAGTGTTATGATAAAGTAATTGCTCCTGTAATTGTAGACCATGGGTGATTTATTGGTCGGTTGGGATGAGCTAAACTGCTCATTAGTAACAATTATATCGATTTTCCCATTAGGCAAATAAAACATTTTACACGTGTGTGACTTGTCTGTCAGTCAGTTACAAAAGACCTTGAAATTTCTTGGGGATACAGTTGGAGTCTGCCCGGTTGGTAGCATTAAATTTGGTAGTGGTTGGTGGTACGAGGTTTATTTGAGCCGAGCGAGCCGGAAATCAACAATAAATACATTTAACTAGGTACTCACTCACTCACAATCAGTTTGAAGCTGCTCGTGAGTGAAAATATTTTAAATTGCGTATACAGCCTACAATATACTCTAACATTTCCTCCGGGATTGACTGACTCCAACTCGGAATGCGTAAACGATGTAAAAAGACAATTCGTCAGGCAATTTTACAAGTAATAAACAATTGAAACAATGTTGGTAGCAAAAAGGGAATTGAGTCGGTAAAATCAGATATGAAGAGCACATAATGATTTCAGCTGGAAGTGTTTTCATGCGTACCTTGTGTGCAAGTTCCCACGATTTACCGAGGTATGCACATCTAACCCTTTCGAGGCAAGCTCTGTTTCTGCAGGATAAGAAACTACATATATTCTAACCCAGTACAAAATTTTAACGCGTATTCTTAAACCAGCCAAGGCTCAACTTTATATATTGTTTGTGGTAAAAAGCACACACAATTCCGGTGGTGGTAAATACTCTACTCTAGCACTCAATTTTTCAACAATATTTTGTAAATAAAACGCTAACAGTGCTACAATCACAAAGAGCCCATTTACTAATCTGTGTATTTTCCAGAGTTAATTGCTTTCATCAATCGATTTGGGAAATCAGTACATATTCAAGCCCAGTGCGGCTATCCAGTAATTATACACAAATCTATAAGACCATATATAGCATAATGGAATTCGTATTATTTTAGCCACATGATTCCCTTATTCTGACAAAGTTTACTAATGAGAAATTAATATAACCAACCATGTTGTTCTGTGGGTCTTCTAATGGAAAGAGGAACTGCCGCGTGGAAAGTCACAGCAAGGTCGTTGCTTTGATGTGGTCCTTGAAATTAATGAAGTCGTTTAGGGGTGTGAAAAAGGTGTGTTCTTCTTCGGAAACCCCGCATTCTCTGCAAAATCCGTTTATGGTGCACATCAAAATCAGTATTTTTTGCGATGTCGCAACATCCATCACACCAAATAAAGCAAAGTCGTCAAAAGCACCAAAAAGCAACACTGCAGTTTTTTGTTTTTCCGGATTTGGGCGAAAAAGCGGTAGGCATATGATGGGTTCTCTGGGGTCTGGAGCTTTCCAGAAAGAAGCATTGCATGGAGAAAAGGAAGGTGTATTATTGTAGAGCATGGGAGCTCAACTAAAATGTTATGTTGTGAAGTATTTTTTTGAGAGATGAATCGGGCGATATGAGTGCTAATGGTATAGAATGCGAAAACAACAGCAGATTTTGATGGATTTCTGGGTTTGAAACAAAAAATCTGGATGAATGGCTGGCCACTAAATTGGTTTTAGATCAAGGATATTGAGGGAGCCTTGCTTGCTTGGTGTTTCTCCTGCCACGAGTTTTTTATTGGCTTCAATTTTACAGATTTTCAGATCTATTATATATGCTCATTCCCAGGGTTGAGGGAATCCAGTAATAATGACGACGATGATGATGGTTTGCTGGGAGGTTATCTCTACGTGCACGTTAAACTAAACGTTTTACACGGATGGATATTATTATGGATTAGTGGTGGATACAAAACTGTTTGCGTGGACAACTGTGTATATTCATTCCTATCCCGGTGACCCTGTTGAGCTTGAGCAGAATTGTAAATTAAAGTTAAATAAGAGCAAGTGGAATTACCACCACAAATCTTGTTCTTTTCAATTTTTTCCAACACTAATAGGGAGCAGGGATTGGAAGGAAAAAATATTTGACGTAAAATGTGCTTCAGTTCAGTAGTGGCAACAGTGATCATTATTGACTTTTTTATACTCATAGGAATCGTTTAAGAGAGACTCATTAGTAAAACATAAAGCATTATAACGAGGAGATGGCGGTGGAGATATGGAAGGAAATAAAAAACACTTTTCTGTTGTTACGTACGTATGTAATGTATACGTGGATAATTACACAATGCTGTATATCGTCTCTGTAATTGATAGAATATCTGAAATATATTTAAATTGTCCATATTATGTTTTGAACGCTTATATAATGATGACTACTGGAAGTAGGTGCGCAAACACATAATAATCAGAGTTATTTCCATTTTTCAGCAGATACTCACATTCACACGAGGTGAGCCTATCAGAAAGCGACGAGTGGGTAAGTTTGCATGAAAAGTAAAACAAATCCAGCCGCAGCTGCTATTTCATCAGGATTATCTTGACTTGAATATCTAATAGTAAGCGCAGGAAACTTGTGCGATTTGAAATTTTATTTAATTAAAAAAATTATTACTCTCATATCGTATTGTAAATTGTAATACAAGATTTTGAACATCAAATAATAATATTCAAGCAATTGTAGCACATTCCCAGCTGGTTCATCATAATGCTCATAAAGAGTGAAAATACATATGCATAAGGCGACCAAGAGACGTCAAAAAGATATCGACAAAAGTACCTGGGAATCTTTTTTTTCTAAATCAAGTCAAACTTTAAAGAGTCAAGTTTATACATACAAAATATACGTACCTAAATGTACCTGCATGCTTCCATTTATCAGTTGCGCAATACAATTCTATTGTATTAGAAACTTTTCCGACTTCGTTTCTCCAGGGCAGGAATCTCCAAAGGTTAACTGGTTTATGTTTTCAAGACTTTCTCCAATAAATTCGACAAGTATCATTGAAGATGGATTGGCGCTCTTGTTGTTACGGAATAACCTGTCATTTCAAACTTTCAAAGGAAACCTGTCAATCAGACCAAAAAGCGTCAAGTGATGAATAATATACGTGACGAATTCCCAAGTTTGCAAAAATTGTATGAAAATTATGAAGCAATATTACTGCTTCGCCCATTGTCAGCCTCTATTCAGATATCTTCCAAAACAAAAGGACATTGAGAACAGTAAGCATCAACCAAAACTCATTCACGCCAAGTGTTTTTCATTACAAAATGTCAGGAAAATACTTCAAGACTAGTTCCACCTCGCTGGCCACGTTACATATTTCCACAACGTCATTTTAAATATGAATACCCCTGTCATCTCTGTTACTGAAGATTCAATGGTATATGGAATATATGAGCTAGTAGAGTATTAAAGCGTCCTTTTCCCTACGACTCTCATTGTTCCACAATCATCATCCCAGTAGTAATCTTTGAAAAAAAGACGCAACATATGTATTTCTTAAAAAATATAGTATTTACCATGCGCCATACATCATCCCTTACAACGTACAAACTTTTTTTACGCAGATTTACACTGAAAAGCCACACGTTTTGTAGGTAAGGGTCTTGCAAAATCCGAGAGTGTCGATGAACTTCTCATTCTTTTCAGTCCGCTCATTCGCACAAAAGCAAGAAAAGAAATAATAAAATAAATAGTCCTAATAATCCACGACTGACTTACTACTCCCCATAAAATAGCACACTCTTCTGTACGGTTGGGTATATATATATGTATATATATATATATATATATGCTACTTACCCATCTACAAAAAAAATACAGACCTATATTCACACGCCATCATCATCATCATCGTCGTCACAGCAGACACGGCATACGCTACGCGCTCGCTCCCTTATGATAATTTCCATATAGGACAGTTTCCACATAAAAATGAAGAAGCAAAAACCACTTATGCCATTTATTTATCTGTATAATATAATGTATAAACCATATATCCTTGTGCAGCTTGACAGACACCTTTAGTTAAAATTTTTTTTAGCGAGGCTGATGATGGCTTCGAAGCTGCATACCATCATGCATTTTATGCTCAGTGCGGCAGCGGTAGTCGTTCGTCGTCCCTTGTAATGATACATAACAATATTGCGATATATTACTTTTTTGTGGCTTATTATAATGGTTTTGTTGTACCCTATTTAAGGTTTTTTAAGGAACCTTCCCAGAGATTATGACATACCCTTGTTATTCTACAAGGGACACAAACAACATAGCGTACGTACGTGTACTCAAGCGAAGGTTGTTGAACTTATTTTTACGAGAGTTCAGCAAAATATATTCCCCTTTGGTAGGTTTTTCTTCTACACACATGCAATACATATATATTATGCCTACAAAAATGCTGGTGATGTGATGATGATGATGATGATGATGCTGCAATGTGGATGTGTGGGGAACAAAGTTAATAATATATTTTACAAAAGGCCGATGGTCAATAACAAGGAAGCAATTCCTAGAATTGCCAAATTCTGTCGCAAAGAATAGGAAGAAGGAGGAAAAATTTTTGGAAAAAAGAAGGTGAGGTTCGACAAACAAAAATGTGTGTTGAGGTGAACTGTTATTGTTTACGTTTCATTGCCACGGTCCTCCTCCTGGGGAGCAAGTGTGTGCTTCTTCGAAATGTAGATTCAGTTGGGGTTGATGAGCACGAAAGTTTAGTTCTCGAAAAAACTGATTCGGATGGAATGTAACAGGGAAAACTGAGAGTGTAATACTACACCGTCAACTGGAAAAATAAAAAAATTCCGGATTCTTAAATTCTCTAAAGATTTTAGGGTAGATTGCAGTAATGTTGAGTACTAGAGTATGAGTAGACGCTTCAGTAGGTAAAGGTAGCATTTCAAACAAGATGCTCCCATTCAGAGTTAATCGATCATCTTCATTGCTCAATCCAAACTTCCAATCTGCATTAAAAGAATGGGTACAAATATCGACAGTTCACTTTATCTCGGAAAATTCATTCAAACAAAGTACAAATGACAAGTGCACACAATACTGTATACTGTAATCTATATAAGTCATCAAGATATAACCATACACTCAACTCAATACACTGCGGCCTGTATTTATTTATTTCTAATTTCAAGAATAAAAGAATTTACATACTTGATTTTTTTGCGTTTCCCTATATTTTTACACTAAACAATGTATGTATATAGAGTAATAATAAGCATGTAATGCGATATCAACGAGCACACCTTATCTCGGACTTAAAATAGCATGTATTTTGATGCTTCATTTTTTGCAGTTGCATAAATCGCAATTCAACGACTTCCTGTGCTGTAATACTCCACGTTATGGTCGCATGTGTAGTACAAAAGCCCTTAGCAGTACCTTCAACAATAAAAAAAATGTGTAGCATTGGGGCAGGCAGACAGACGTATAAAATGGTTGAAAGGAAAAGTAGTACAGGTCATCATCATCATGATATCGTATTAAAATTTACGCAACCTAAGCGAAGCGTGCCGGTTTTAGTGCTGTGTTCAAAATCTAGGATAAAGAAATAACTACTTCTTCACTTTTTCTTTCTGCTGTAACAGTACAGAGAGCTACATAGTAATAATAATAAAACTTTCAGCGACAAAAAGACATTACTGTCTGAGAGAGATATAGAGAGAGAGAGAGGCTTAATGGGTTTTCAGGATCAACAATGAATGCCTTCTTGAGAAGACGAGTCAGCATTCAGGTAAAAAAATAAGTTGAGATAAGATGCCAATCTCAATGAGGAAACCAACAACCAACCTAATTAATTTATATGTGCACAATGCAAAAAATGTATTATTAGTAGTAAAAGTGCCTTGCTTTATTTTTGTAGGCTGTGCCCTGTGCGTATACTTTTATAAATATAAATCATGATGATGCACCGCAATTTTTTGCAACAATCTCGCCAGAGATCAAACTGATTCGGTTGGGAATTGTATAAGAAAACGTGCTATTTTCCGGAAGGGTATCATGACGAGGAAGCCCAAATTGTAAAAAGAAATGACGAAAGGAGGATGAGAACGAAAAGTGAGTAATAATAATACTCATGACAAATTCATCCAGATACTGGGATTCATGACATTTAGATAATACATTTAGGTTTGACCTAAATTGAGTTGCGTAAATACATTTTTTTAGTTAATAATGTTCCTCTTCTTTTGTCGTGCATTGGTTCAGTGTTAGTAGAATAGAAGTAAAGTAGGTTTATAGTATATCGAAGCAAACTCTAGCCTCAGCACATGAGGCAAAAAATGCATGACTCTTCCAATCATTGTAATACATATATTATGTAGACTGGATTTCTTTAGTGCACCTTTTACAGTAAGTATTCGTGGCCAAGAGTTGCGTCGAGGTGCTTGCCAATGTGCAGTGTACCGGGTTCGATTCTTGGTGGATACTGAAAGCAGGAGGAGATTTTGTGCATGATGCTCATTTACCTTACCTATTCTGATTTACTCATGAGGTAACAAATTAAAGACTGACACAAATCTAATCCTGTGATTGCTTTTTCATGAAAAATTACATGTAGAATTAGTATAGTATACCCATGGAGTAAATAGCATTTTAGCAGGTTAGTATTTAATTGGAATGATATTTCATTAAATGAAGACCGACGACAAAAAAGCATACCTGATAAACATAAAAGGGATATTTTCGGAAAAAAGTCAGTCCGACTTTTAAAAGAAAAATGTATGATAGCATGTAGTATGGATACTTAATTAGTACGTAGCAATTAATGTGGAGAAATTAGATCAATGGAAGTCCTTTTTATTCTTCTTTAACAAATGTGCCATAAAAGCCAGTACGTGCTGCATACACGATTACACAAAGTCGAAAGTATATTATTTTAACGTCAGCACATTCTAATATTTCCAAGATTGGCCCTCGATATGTTTTGATGTGAAATGTTACTAGAGTGGAGGTGGCTTGCAATGGCTAATATGGCTATCATCATATTATCTACTACCTACCTAGGGAATTTCCAAAATACTAAAAAGTTAACGTTGTTAATTCTAGAGGTTTCTGTTTCTAAGCGTCTGTGTATGCTCAAATCACGCCACACAGCACGACGAAAGTCTACGAACAAGGATTTCGGATTTACCTTGAATTATAGGTATCAAGCAGGGTAGTAGCCGCAGGTGAAAAACCGGCACGGGTGTCTGCTGCTCACCCATCGTTCACCCACCTCCAGGAAAAACAAGATATTATGCTTAGTTTGTGGAAAAACGGTAGAAAATTTGCATATTGTTGGTAAGATATATAACGTAATAAAACAGGTATTAAATAAATAAGATCTCTGCTATGTCAAGAGACTAGACTACATAATATCAATGTGCGTATATATACTGACGATCATACTCTAAACCCACTTGCTATCTATAATATACACGCTTTGGATGCATCTGCCGACATTCGTATCACTCCAAATAAGATTTCAGTTAGGTAAACAAGTATTGAAAGCAATATAAGTAAACAAAAATCCTTTCTCCGTTCCACGCAAGCATAAAATGCCTCCTAAAAGGCTTCCCTTTTAACTCCATTCCAGGAAAATGTTACACTTTTTCCGTGGTACGCTCCCTTTGGAAACTGTGAGATCAACTGCAATTGTTTTTACAAAGAAAGAATTAGAATAAAATGCTCGCAGAAAGGAAAAGATTAGACGGATGGGGTGTCCTGGAGAGAATGTTTGTGAGAGTCTCTTCATAAATACTTCACTTGCCTACTTAACAAGTCCTCTTCACCGTTCCATCTCTCTCCCTCCATCCAAGTGAGACATATCTCTTTTTTGTTTGTTTGCTTGTATCCTCCCGAGCAAAGGAGGATGAATGTTAAACAAAAAGTCTACAATTTTATTAAAGTGAAAGGAGAGGAGAAGAGGGGGCAGTGAAAGTAGAAGAGGGAGTTTTCTGGAAGAAGCAAATATAAAATTTAATATAAGTCAAGACAAGCAGAAAATATGGAGATGCCTCAAGTGGAATTGAGCAAATATAAAAAGGACTAGACCGTTTAGGCTAGGAAAACAAAGTGAGTAGCAGGAGCATAAGTATAGCTTCTAGTTTCGCAGAAGCAGAATTGTTAGCTTTTCAATCCAGTGTGTTTTGCATATGCAAGTTGTATATATTGCTTACGGTAAGGTAAATGATTCCACATGAGTTTGAAGTTTTCCTAGAATTTTAAAGGGCATAGTTTTAGTGAGTTAATGGAAGAAAGGAAATAATTTTAAGGTCTCGCGTTCTCCAGGCATTGACAATGATGGCCCTTAACATTTGAAATGAGATGAGACGAAATTAAGGGACGAGTATCCTGAGAAAATTAAGTTGGAATATCCTACAGGATATCCCTATTTCAATTAATCATCGATTTCTTTCTTTGGTCAGCCTAGTTTGTGTATTGATAATTCAATAGCTCATTGTTACCATTTCCGCGCTTTCAACAAGCATGTGAAGATATAAAATGACCGAGATTTTTTATTGTTTTGTAAATGATCCCACTGTGAATTACAAGCTACCCCGCAGAACACAGAGTTCAACGCATATTAAAGTCCTGATTGCATTTTTGCCTGCCATTTAAAATGGTGCTAACAAAACAAAGCGGGAACAACAAAGGATCATGTTTACACATTTTGTATTGTCTTGAGCAGACAACAAGTTTGATTGTTTAGTGGTGATCTGATTTGATCTCCGTCCGACGTTCTCTACAGATACCTACATCCCATGTGTACGCTACGCTCCCCATCCGAGTAGTTAACTCTCTGTGAGAACCAAGTGCTGCAGAGAAAGGGATAATCCATGAAAGGGATTTTTTTCGTTCCAGCAGTCCCCATTCATTCTTAACAATGAGATATACCTGTAGACAAAAGCCGGTAGCTCATTCTCTGGTTTGTATGCTATGATCAAATGGGTATCTGGTTCAGATATACACATCGGAATTTGATGGTTTATAGCTTGGCTATATTGCTAGTGATGATGCACTCACGTTTTTTTACATAGTGTCACTCACCATCCCATTAGGAAACTTTGTGGGTGCTCAAAAATACTCGGCTGATATGAAAGTGACCCTTTCTCAGCCAGCGGCTACTCATAGTTTTTATTGCTTCAGAGGAGAGGGGTAAGGGCAAAACCTGTCCATAATTTTTTGCGAAACATTTTTTATAGTCTGGATGGATGGAAGGAACCCTTTAAGTTCAATAGATTTCAGACAACTTAAGCCAAACCAAAACTGTGATGAAATGTGGGAATTATGCATATTCATAATACGCTGTACAACAAGCTCACTACTTGCTGCTGCTGGTCACCTCGGCGTGGATGTGGATTGTGTCATTTCATTTTCATCGTGAGCTGCGCTAACAACCAGCGATGAGCTGGTCTGTCCAGTTTTCTTAAAAATAGATTTTCTGTAAAAATCTATTATTATCAATTACAATACGGTATGCGCATGATATATATCTCTACTCCGTTCGTTTATTTCACAATTTTGAAAAAATGGATTATTTGTTTGAACTTTTCCTGCAAAAAATCCACTTCTCAATGAAGCAATCCGTCCATAGTCATAATGAATGAATGATGACAATATAATAGCCTCTGGATGGATCATCATCATGAGAATCGAATGAATAATATTATTTACATGGAACAACGACAGGATTTAAAAAATAGCCTACCTATATTTTTTTCAAAAACTTGCTTAAATATTTTTCATTCCGTGCGTGTACGCTAATCACGCATTTCCCTATTTGGGACGACCTGTAAAAATCAAATTTCAAATGCTCATGCTGTACAAACGAGTGAGAGCGATGAAATTAATGCGAAAAAATGGAGCAGAATGACTTTGATTTGTGTAATCATCCATTTTTGTGTTTGCTGAGTTGATTCTGGAACAAAGTAATATGTCATTTTCAACAATGATCTAGATAAACTCGATCATCGACTAGTGAGGTCCGTGTAATATTTGCTTTTTGTTTCTCTACATCGTTTATGTACCCGAATGAGCACGTACACCAAAATTGGGCAAAAATCCAGAAAAATGTGTATTTTTGTCTCTTACCTTGACACTGATATGACGATGCAGGGTTAACTATGTATTTGTTTGCTTTTGTAGACGGATGGATTAGCGTCCACATGAAAAATGGATTAATACATTACAACAACAAGGTACGAGTTTTTTAAGGATCATGTGACCCAAATTAAGTAGATCATATTTGAACCATAAAAATCAATGCATGACTTCACAACACCTTTATTTACATGCGTGATTTTTAAAATACATTTTTTGATCCTGACCATGATCATTTGCGTTGTTGCGCATTGTCCGTCATAAAGGAATCGTGGGAAATCCGATATCTTCTTACGCAACGGCCGTACTCATATTAGCTGTTGCTCATTCGTCTTGTACGTCACATAATAGGCGTGCTGGACATTTATGGAAATAACATTACTCTGACTTCTAACGTCGATGATAACCTTTTTGCTTTGACAAAATAAAAATTCATTTACAAAGAAAGTCTATAATGTTGTGTCTTGTGTTGTGCAATTCCACGCCAAAGTGCTAACGAACTCAACAGGCGAGTCAGCGATGTATAATATGCCAAAATAATTCGCTGAAGCGAATAAACGCGTTATGATATATGATGTATTTTATGGGCTGTTTAGCATGTATACAGATATGTATACCCGGTTGCATCACCCTTTTGTTAGCACTTCTCATATACATTTTTAAGTACAGATGCAAATGCAAAAAGTTTGCACGATCATACGTATACGTACGTACGTATCCGCATAATTGGAGTAAAACTGTGTCTGTGCATGAAAGTAAGCGCTATACGCACGACGAAGAGTTCAATGATCAATGGTCAAGTGACAAAATCACTTCTCATTGTCCTCATTATTGCAAAAATTTTGGCTAATACAATGAATGGCTAGATGGATATAGGAGGGAGGGATATACCTATATACATCCACACCACACAAGACTTATTTGTGATCCTCGTCATACCAAAAACCACAATACCGATATAGTGATATACACGCATTACTAATGCACTTGTCTATACTCCACTAGTGACCTAGAAACATTGACACAGACAAATTCTCAAGTACTTTTCCTGTATAGAGAAGAGCACAACAAATAACAAACCATTTCGAAATCTCTCGATGGATATATTGACCCCGGAAAATTCCCAAAGGCGACGATAAATTTTTTTTACAAAATTGAGTGGGCTAATTTATAATTATAACCTGAGAGCAAAAAAGCATATCCATTATCTGCACGCTGCATCTCACATGGCATTATTTTTCACGTATTTTATTCGACATTTCACTCATGTTTAATGTAACTGGATAACTGGAGCTCCTGGATAAGTTTATAAACGTGGTTGCTCTAAATGAGTCATTGGAAAGCGTAAAATTTTGTGTGACATTTAGATATTTACGCGGAGTAAATGTTCGTCCGGATGAGGTTTGGTGTGGTTTGGTGACTGGTGACACGTTCTCTCAAATGAATTAGCACTAGCTGGGAAAATGCCTATTCTGGTTTCTGTTTAGCACTCTTAATTATCCATTAGTGGTAATGGTGATATAATACACAAATCCCTTTTTCCAACGACCGACCGACCAACAACAACCAAATGAAACCACACTATGTATATTTTGTGCATTAACATCCGTCCGTGCTATATGCATTATTCATCATCGTACGAAATTTCATCCATATTCTCCCCTCTGACATAATATCATTTACGGCTTAAGGCACGGCAAATGAGGGAGTAAGTCTAGTTTGAGAGTAGTGGTTACCTGCATGCCATTCAAAGTACTCACGGCGATGATAATGATTGAAGATCCATAGGATTTGAATGTTAGCGTCGTGGTCCTCTCGTAAATGAATCTCTGTCTGAATACTGAGTAGCGCTAGTCCAACAAGGAAAAATGAAAGTGGGCCACAAATATTATCGCATATTGTTACGAGTGGTTTGGTTTATTATGTAGTTGCCGACTGGCGTACCTCATCATCATCATCATCACCAAATTACCTATATTTTTTGCCAGACGCTTTTTTGCTATCTGCTTCCATTGGATGCATTTTTTGCAATAAGCTTGCATTTTGCACACGCACGCGGCTGGTCAGTGAAAGATACCGAAAGGAAGGAAGATGCGCAGTACACGAACAAATTTTGCAACAGCTCACGATGATGATGGAGCTTCCCCGAGTAGAAAATGTGAATTTTCTTGCCGCATATCCCTAAACGAAAAACGACAGTTTTACTAATTCCCATGCACGAAGTAAAAACTTAATATTCCGTAATACAGCGTGTATCCGGCAAAACATAAAATTTTAATGACCGCAGGCTCAAGACCCACGCTGTATATAAAAAAGGAAATTAAGGAGCTCATAGGGAATTCCGTAAACAAACCTGACCTCATTTAACTTCTCAGCATTAACCAAAAAAAGGGATATCTAGTCAAACTAATTATTTGGTTTCTTGGCATGACGCCTAACTGGTTTCTATTGTACTCTCATGTTTCAAGCTTGACAAGCTAAACTAATTGTAAATGGTATAAGAAGTCAATGTTGTAGAAAAAAGCAAAAATTTCCGCATTGTTTTATAGGTCAAGTTGCAAGTTTGAGGGGTTCTTCATTCATACCAAGAAATTGTGTTGATGTTGGTGTGGTTGATGGTTTGATGGAATGGAGATGGAAATGTTGCGTCACATCTAGTTCGTATATGTATAGTCAACACGAGTGAAATACAATTTTGTCATTTTTGTACTTCACTCGTCGTATCTATTTTTGTTAACTAAAAAACCTTTTGCAAAACTGCCGTTGTAGAATTTTCTCGACACCTCATCTTCTTAGATGATTCATAATAAGCCATAGAGGGTTCATTCATGGTGGATTTTCCCTACTACGCATATTAATAGGCGAAAAAATAGGCATTTGGTGGATTTAATGATTTTTAGGGATGATAGAAAAAACTCTAACGCCTCGTCTACTTTACTTCCCATGTTTCACTCTCACATAATATGAGCCAGCCCTACTGTATCTGTGGTTTACCGGACTCCCTACGCCCAGATTCTAAAATCGCCATTTTATGCACCTCTTGTGTGAAGAGTATTGTGAAAGTGCTTTTTGGCTCGACGAAAGAGTGCAAGGGAAACTGGGGAAGGGGGAATCAAGACAAGTATAAGGACCTAAGTCGGCGGTGGATCGTGTCGTGGAGTTAATATAAAAGAAGAAAAAAACATTACTACTACAACTTCACTCCACGTCATTGACTTCGCAAAGTCGAGCACCACCGCTACTAGTCTACTTTACTTCCCATGTTTCACTCTCACATAATATGAGCCAGCCCTACTGTATCTGTGGTTTACCGGACTCCCTACGCCCAGATTCTAAAATCGCCATTTTATGCACCTCTTGCCACTCTTGGTTCCACTCAGCTTGCGCTAACTTGTCCGACGAGGATGCTAAAGAAAAAAGCAAAAATAAAACACCTTGGTACTGCTCATCATGCACCTCTCCCATTACGTGCCCTCTCTGCCCAGGAATGACCTTCAAAACTTCAGGAGGACTAAAATGCCACACGAAGAGACGTCATCCGGTTCCATCTCCTATTCCTACCTCTCAACCACCTATATCCAAATCATTCTTTGATGTCCTCTCAGAATACCGAAAAAAGTATTCTGTCTTACGTCGAATTCCGAAAGGAGCAAGACTTCAAGTAGCCATCAAATTGACTACTATTTTGGATAAATGTGTCTCTTCTAATGATGTGGAAAGTTGGGAAGAGCTTTTTCTTTTTCCGTACAAAATCCTCCATGTCAAAACAGGAAAGAAAAAAACTGGCTCCTTAAGCACTCAAATCAAAGCTAACTTATCTTCTTATGACGAACACAAGACGGACCCCCTACCGACCTCCACGAATCGCTCGATCCATCATTCCTCTTTTTTCAAACGGATTGAAACAAAAATATCTGAAGGTGATATCAAGGGAGCAGTGAAAATACTTTCAAGTGATGATGTCTTTGTCTCTGACAAAACCACGCTGTCTTCACTCTTCAGCAAACATCCTCCTCCATCAAGAAATTTGGATTTTCCTGACCCACCCCTTTATGAGAGCCCCCTTATGGTAACCGAAGAACAGGTAAAAACAGCAATCTTGAGCTTTCCAAAAGGTTCTGCTGGAGGAACAGATGGTCTGAGACCTCAACATTTGTTGGACCTTGTTGGAAACGAATTAGGAGACCCTGCAAAAAAGCTCTTGTCAGCATTGTCTCGGACTTGTAACCTTTTACTAGCTGGAAAAGTACCTGAAGAATTTGTCCCCTTTCTTTATGGCGCTACCCTCATTGCACTCAAAAAGAAAGATGGAGGTATTAGACCCATTGCTATTGGATCCACTTTAAGAAGACTCACCGCTAAATTAGCAATTCGTAACGTATCGAAAGACCTCGTCAAAGAATTCTCTCCAATACAACTGGGATTTGGTATAAGCCAAGGTTGCGAAGCCATCGTACACGCCGTTAGAACTTTTCTTTTAGAACATAATCCTGAAGTCATTCTGAAAGTTGATGTCAAAAATGCCTTCAACTCGTTGGAAAGAGACACTATGCTAAAAATTCTAAAAGATGATTATCCTCAATTATACCCGTTCTTTTGGCAATGCTACGCTTCCCCCACCTTCCTTAACTTCAACGGAGACAAAATTCTTTCATCACGAGGATGTCAACAGGGTGATCCTGCTGGCCCGGCCATCTTCAGCCTATGTATCAACTCCATAATAAAAAAACTATCTTCTCGACTTAACCTTTGGTTTTTGGATGATGGTACATTAGGTGGCAGCAATGACACAGTTCTTAAGGATTTTTCCCTCATTTCCTCCGAATTCATCAAAATAGGACTCGAAATTAATCCTGCTAAATGCGAGATCTTCATTCCTAAATCTATATC